>JAOXJP010095984.1:0-14536 GCA_025762735.1 Platanus orientalis | reverse complement strand
AGCATCTTCAAAAAATGAGGGTTTAAGTTCTAGCAATCCGACACATAGAATTGCATTAAGATCTAGTGTAAGTTCTGGGAGGAAGGCTTAGTTTTAAAGGATCAAAACTAATATATAGTGCTAGGGTTTGAAATTGAGAGGGGTTAGGATTCAGTTCTAGGGCTGCAACTAATTAATTATTGTGGAAAGTCATAATTTTAATAAAAGGGATTGGCTTTTTATGTAAGAAGAGGAGTTATGGTTTATGTTGGCGAACATGACTTTATGTTCAATAGGTTTTATGCTTTGACAGAACTTAAAGGGGTGAATGGGACAACGAGGGTGGGCTTAGTAATGTAATTTTTTTTTAATTGATAAAGATGGAATTTTATAAATCAAAAGGACTGCATGAGAAATACATCCTTAAAGAGGGCCAAAAGGAATCTAGCTAGAGACGACATGCCTCCAATCAAAGAATCATTCATGAAAAGGCACCCTAGAAACATCAGGAAGGTGGGCCATCCAGATATAAAGCAAAGACAAGACCATGTTGGGGATCTTTCCAGGGGGGTGATGACATCCTCAAAAACCCGCTAATTTCGCTCCTTCCAAATAGACCAACAGACCACTGTTGGGACACTCCTCCATTTCAACTTGCTCCTAGGAGAAAGATCTTCAGGAGGAGCTTGGTTCCATTCCGAAAGCTACAACCTTGTATCTGCCATTATTCCCCAAGCTTTACCAGGTAGATTGAAGAAAAAGTTCCAAACTGAGGAAGCAACAGAAAAATGCTTGAAAAGATGATTGACCGTCTCCATGCTAGCTCAACACATGCAACACCCGCTGATCTCTGCAAGTTGTTTGGGTTATCTTGTGTTTCATACAAGCTGCACTTAACAAGAAAATAAACATGTAAAGGCAGTGCTAACAAGTGAAAAGTAAAGAAGTAGTGACTATAGAATACCGATTTACAGTAATGAGTTGGTGGAAAGAATCACTATGAACCAGTGGCTGGATATTTCTCTTCCAACAATTAGTCTTTATTTCCTCACTTTTATCCAATTTTACATAATAAGCAGTACAATGTGGGCATGCATGGAATGCGGGACTGTGGTCGTTATGAACTCTTGATTGCACTCAAGCCTACGAAACCTTCTCTCTACTGCTTGGGATCGGATACATGTATCCTTTCCGCCCTTCCATTCTACCTAGGGTCATATCTTTTTTTAAATCATAAGTACTCATCTTTTCTCACTACTTCAATGCTGGTCATTTTTTGTCATCCCTTTGCCCTTTCAAACGTTGCCTTCAACTTGCAGCATATCTGTTATAGGATCCAAAGGGAAAGGAGTCGTACGCTAATTAAATATGAACACAAGCCTAAAGAATGATTATTGATTTCTAAAGAATGCTGAAAATTGAAAGAAAGTATTCAAGAAACTAAAGCTTTCAAAGAAATAAAGCAAGAATTGAAGAACTAATTCAAGAATGATTTAAATTGCAAAGAGAAGCAAGAAATTAAAGAAAACTAAAGAAAATTTAAGCAAAGAAAGAGGGAAATTGGATGAGGGCTGAAAATCCCCAAATTGGGAGATTTCAATTTTGAAACCCTAAAAAGATGGGGACACAGTGGGACACCCAGCTGCCTACTCTTAGTTTATATAGGGGAATTGTTTTATGAAATAAATTCAAAAGAAAAGATAGATTTGATAGTATGGTTGAGTGAGATGGTTTATTGATTAGGGTTTTTAAAGATTTGGGGAAAACTTCAAGAAATATGGAAATAGGGTTTAGAAATTGGGGAAAAGTAGATAGATGGGTTTACGGGATGAGGATGAGTATAGTTGTACAAGGAATTGAAGATTAAATGTCTTGATTAAAAATAATTTGAAAAGTTAAGTTGCTGGAAATTTTTCTGTGGCAAAGAAAATTCAAGATGAAGAAGAAAAGACTAAGAAACTAGTGAGGAAGAAGGTGAGGGTGTGAAGAGAAGATAGGTGAAGGAAATAAGATCAATGTGATGAAAATGAAAGACAAATAATAATTTTCTACAGCAAGTAAAAAAAAAGAAGAAGAATGAAGAAAGAAGGTGACGATAGAGAGGGAAAAAGAGAAAAGAAGAGAAAGAAAGAAAGAAGAAAAAAGATATAGGGAAGAACTCGCCTTACAAGTGAGAGGTTTAGGGGAGATACCAAGCTCCAAAACAATTTCTCTTCATTCAAAATATCAGCTAATCGTACAAGACATAAAAGCCAATTTATGATATATATTTTTTAAAACTGGACCAAAATACCCCTTTGTATGGCAAACCTTAAAAAACCCCATAAAATCTGAAGAAAAAAAAAACTCTCAAAACAGTCCTAAATCTCTCCTAATTTAATTATAACTCCCTACCCTTGGCTCATAAGGCCTTATTACATCAAAATCATAATAAATCCCCCCCCCCCCAAAATATATATATATATATATATATAAAGATCAAAATCACTTTTTTTCTTTGGAATCTTGGTCTTGGCTTCCACAAAGGTTGATGCTTCTCTAACCACTGCATTGCCACCGTATCAATATCACTCCTATTCACTGGTGCAATCATTGGCCTTCGTTGCACATGACTGAATATCTAGTTGACTTTTACTTATCTTTTTTATCCATTGTTGCTACCATGAAGTTCTTGCAAATGCATTCATTTATGATTCTGTTCTTTTTAGTCCTGCCACACTCGTTCTATGCATGTGTATTGTTGCTATAATATGACTATAAATACCTTGGATATGCACACATTTTTTGCATTATGAACTGAACTCAACAAAGCCTTACCTAAATTACTTGGGGTTGCCTGGACAAATCTTTTTTCTCCAATAAGCTGCCTAACTTTTTAATTAATATGTGGCTTGTCTTTGAAGAAATTTCATAATTTGCTGGGCTGTCTACATGGAGGTTAAAGCAAAACATGAAAAAGGAAATGGATTTATTTTTCCCATTTTCACCTAATAAATCCTATCTACAGAAAGAACATCATAAGGTGGAAAAAAGGGAAATATTTTCTTAAGTTTGAAAACCTTATTGCATCAGTCATTTCTTCCTAGGAATCACATCTTATTAATGCAATTTGAAATGATTGGCCTTTTTAGGTACCAGGCAGTTTCAAATCATCAAGTTACAGGTTGAAGGGATTGTAGATGATTTTTTTCATTTTTTGTCTGTATTCATCTAGTTTGGCTGCTTATAACTTTGTTTCTAAGGTTTCGCATCATTTCCCAACATTTACCAGAACAATTGAAATTACAGCCAATATTTATGGTGTATCTTATTACTTTTTTTGGCCCACCTAAATTTCTTGTGGCAAGGCCTGCAATGCATGTGGGCTGAAAAATGCCAACAAATATTGAAGTTGCAAACATTGCTGACAGGTAGGAGTTTTCATGGTGACATAGCATTGATGTATTTATGTGTTGTAACAGGATTAAATATGGAGTCCTACTTGTGGGGAGTTTTTCACCGTGTAAAAGACAGCAAAGTTAACCATGCACATGGACTATTCTCTTCATCTGTATTTCCGACAGGAGATCTACATGGAGACCAAGGTCACTTACTCAGATGTGGCAATGAGGATAGCCCTAAGGTAGTGGACATGGAAATTGACATGGTAGGTGGAGAGGATGGGAGAATAGATATGCCTGTGCGGACTTCCATTCCTCAAGGAAGTGAAGTGCAGTTTAAGCTACAAGTCCAGCCACAAGGATTCACGTCTTCAAATGCTCCAAATCTATATAACAACATAAATAAATCATGCGGAAGAGTTGACAGAAGCACTTTGGGGGTGACTGGCAGTAGTAGCTGTGTTGTTTGGCCTTCCCATAATGTGGTCTCTTATTATTATCCTCACAGACCAAATGAAGTGAATACAGTTCCACAGCCTTTACTACATATCAAAAGAGAGAGAAACAACCATCTTGATGTTCCTCCTGGATTTGCTAGGCAAGTTAAAAGCGAGGATGCTTATGAGGGGCTTTTGCAAAAGTCACTTGTGAAGGTGCCAAATGTTCTGGACAATTTGGATGCTAGAACTCCACGGCCTTTACTAGAAGTCAAAGGGGAACTTGACGCTCCTCCAGGATTTTCTAGAAAATTTACTGGTGAGGCTGGCTGTGAGGGGTCCTTGCAAAAGTCACTTGGGAAGGTGCCAGATGTTATTGACAGTGTGTCTGTCTCTCCTGTTTTCTCCAGGCCTCTTAAGTTGAAAGAGGGAAATGGCTCATTTGAGGTCATTGTCAAAAAGGAAAAAGTTCTTCCAGTTGATGAGAAAGTCTCAAGTTTTTTGGAGGATGAGAATGGAAGCTATGAGTCTAACATAAGAGGGACTTTTCAGCCTCTGAGGAAAGTTACAGAGTCCTTGGAAGTACCATTGATATGTGATAAGGTACTGCAAATAATTTCTTTATTGTGAGAAATATGTTCTTTTTTGAAAATGTGCCAAGTTTAGTTGTCAAGCCCCTTGAGTTACATTACATTGAAAATGTCTCTCAGCCAAGAAGTAGATTTGCGTTGTACATGTGCAGAAAAGGGTGAAACTTTTATTTAATTTAATAGATTTAAGATATTAGTTATTATATATGTTGAAGATAGAGTAATCAGAACTACATCTTTATAATGAGTCTGTACTGAGGAGTCTTGCAGTATTCTTGAGATACTCGAACTTTCATGATGCTCTGTCTTCTCTGGGTGTACCCTATACATGGCCACCTAAAGAAATTTAGAACACACCATTCAATGTGTCCTAGCAACCAGAGATCTTGGTCAAAACCAAACCAATCAATTATAAAGGCAGGGGAGATGGTTTTCCTGTCTCCTCAGGAGTCAGCTCCTGTAAAGCCACTTATTATTATTATTACTTCTTTTCTTCTTTTTTTTCAAATGATTGTCTTTCTCTAAATTCTTATTTTGTGGAAATAAGTATAGAATACAAGTATAGATTCAAAAAACCTTTGAGTTCTTATTTGTGCATAGCATATTATGTTTGGAAATGACGCTTCTTTTAATTGCCATCATCAGGTTCCTGTTCAAGGTCACACAAAGGATTCTATGGCTGCTGAATGTATTTTGTCAGAGAAGCAGAAAAGGTCCGACCAACCTAGGAGCCTCCTTCCTGCACATCAAAAGGCTTGCCATCAGAGGCACTTCAAAGATGGAAACTTCAGACTCCCGCCTGATAAATCTCTAGTTTGGAATGATTCAGAAATGAAAGCAATTGGAAGGGAAAAGGACAGCCTCATTGAAATGGATAAGGAGAACAAAGGATTATTTTGTACCCAAAGATCTGAAATCCTTCCAAATGGTAATCTTCAGAGTCTAGGTGGTGGTTCCAAATGGCCAGACCCCTCTGGAGAGATCACCGAATGTCGTCCAGTTTGGGATGATTCAAAAAGGAACACAATCAAAAGAGAAGCAGAAAGCCTTGTTGATATGGAGCTAGAGAAGAAAAGATCATTAAGTACCCTAAGACCTGAAATCCTTGCAGATGGTAGTCGTCAGAGTATGGGTGGTTCTTCCGAATGGCCGGTCCCCTCCAAAGTCAACACTGAATGTCTTCAACTTTTCCCAATGGATGTCAAGACTGAAGCTGTTGAGTTTGGGAATGGTAACTTGGACGTCAGCCTTAAACTGGGTGCCAGACAGTTTGCTAAAAACAAACCCCCTGTGGATCAAGACTCTTTCTTGCTCAGCCTCACAATGCCACAGTACATGAAAGACAGGGAGCGTTAGTTTGGCTTGGTCTTAAAGGTAAAGGAACGCCTTCAGCGATGGTTGTGCTGATGATGTACAGCTGACACTATGAATCGGAAAAATACCCTAATACTAGTAACATGTAGATGTACAGGTTATTACGGTTCATGTAAATTTCACAAACTCATTTTAGGAATTTAGAGAATAGCATGGCTTGTTAGGTTGGATGTAGGAAAGGCTCAACCACACTTCATTTCTTTGTATTTAGAAACTTACAGCTTGTGTGATCATCTTGTTAAAATGCTTTCTTTTTTACCAATGTCCAAACTGATTGCTTGATCAATTGAGCAGGAAGGTAGAACCTCTTGCTAGTTTTACTTAGTTGCTTTATTTCTCTTTTCTTGTTCATGGAAACTATGATTCCATCAGTTGAGGTGGCAATGAATGTTTTTAAGTTGGTCCACAAAGCAGGAAAAGGAATAAAAGACATTTTGCGCATCCAGGGGGTCTGTACTGTGGGAGGGTACTATGATAGTACTACACCAGATGTGCTTCTTTTACCTAATGTGAAGCTTTCGACATATTCAGACACAATATTGCAAACTGGTTGTCTAATTTTTATCACTAGGCAACACGTTACGTTGAGGTCAACATGGGTAATGATTTAGTTTTAGTCTCTTTATTCAAATTATATAATTACAAAATTAATTATTAAAAATATGTTTTTGTTTTTGGTAAAGATATAATTATAAACCTTAATAACAAGCTTTATTCTTGACTTGAGTGTGAGGTCAACTTGCCATGAGCTCAGCCTGAACTCAA
The DNA here is from genome assembly GCA_025762735.1 of Platanus orientalis. NCBI lineage: Eukaryota > Viridiplantae > Streptophyta > Magnoliopsida > Proteales > Platanaceae > Platanus > Platanus orientalis. Next base: position 8,011 of record JAOXJP010095984.1, on the reverse strand, counting down.
TTCTCAGGCTCGCGACTGAGCCACAGCCACAAGCCCTAGTTGGTTAGCTAAATGAACTTGAACCGAGCTGCTCGGGTGGGCTCAGCCCCAGCAGGGCCGGGGATTAAGCTGTGCTCATTCACATATTATTTTATATTTGATATAATAACATATTTTAATATTTTAAATCTTAATACCAAGTTTTGATAATTTTCCACTTTAATATTAATGATTTTGGATCAAGGACTTTGTAGGCTTGCAAATTTGGGCCTTTATAAGCCTGATTTTATAAAGGAAGAAAATGTTCTGTGATGACAAAGTGCCTATAGTGTTTATGGTGAATTATTAGCTGACACATATTGTGTTCAGGGTTCAAAAAAGTGTTCAGGTGTAAAAAAGAGACCAAATTCAAAAACACATAATGTGTCAATCAATGGCATGCCTACATAGGACTGTGACAACACAGACACTCATTCTCCTTTTATAAAAGGGTTAAATTGAGCCAAGATAAACCGAGCTTAGTGTCGTGACCCTCCTTAATAAGCCTAAGCCAAGTCTGACATAATACTTACTTTAACTTGAGTTGGGCTTCAAAACTTGCTCAGTGGTAGCCCACCAAAAATCAGCAGGATCAGATGATTTTTAATTATCTTATACAGGAGTATTTTTACTGACATAGACCCCCTAATGATTTGGTAAGACTCCCTAAGGTCAGTCTAAGGTAAATCAGCGCCAAAAAGTGAAAAGCATCTACCAAGTGTAAATCACTTTTTCGGCACTGATGTGTCGGCCTCTAATGTCATTCTTACCTTAGTCTTACTTTAGGGGTCAACCAAATCCCACCCCGTCTAACGGATTAGTTTTAACTGTGGAGTTTCCATTACAAAATATATTTTCACTGTCACATCAGTGACCCACTGAGCCCCCACCACTACTGGTGGGAGGGGAGGTAGAGACATCAACGCAATCAATTGCAGAATTGCTGTTAATGGGGTTTGAAACCCCAACCTCTCCTTTGGAAAGGTCATATTGTGCCATACCTCAGGATCTAAACAAGGAATTTAAACCTTGAGCAAAATTGATGATGTAGAACTTTTCAACTCCACATCACAGTAGATTCCAGTACAAAGGCTTTCCTAGAGTGGGCAATTGAGCGGATTGTGTTGAGTTCGGGTTGGATTGGGTCAGAACTAGTCAATCCGAACTGTCCGTTTAAAAGATGGGTTGACCCGAACTGTCCGTTTAAAAGATGGGTTGACACACCTCAACCCACCATAACCCATTGAACCTGCTTATTTTCACTTTTTTATTGTTTATTTTAGTTCTCTTTAATATCATCTATAATAAATAAGTAAACATGATTATATGTTTACAATTCATTAAAAAAATAAAACAATCACATAAATAAATATCTTCAAATACAATTTGATTTTTTTGATAAAAAATATATTTTGAACATGAAAACCCATATAACTCTTGTAATACATCATACAAGCACAATTCAATAATAGCCTGTTTGGCAGCCACATGTAATGTAATCATTTCATTTGAGCTTCTCAAGGCATTTTGTAGCCATGAGGTGATGGTTTGTGATAAACTCATTCAAATTTATACTGATTTGTTAACTACAATTAGAAATGATGTCAAGTTTTTCTATTAAATGAAATGACTAATGTCATCAAGCACAATCGCTGCAAATCTGAAGGAGTTCATTACAACCAAACCCCCATTGTGACTACAAAAGCCTTGGGAAACTCAAATGAAATGATTTCATTACAGGTGGCTGCAAACGCAGCCTAACTAAACCAAGAACCATAAATAAAGTCATAGAGTTTACATTTTAAACAATATTATCCATCCAAATAACTCAATAATAATAACATTTCCCAAAATCAGAAACGAATCCCTATCCAGTAACTAATACCAATATATATATTATATATATAGATGATTAACCCTTTCTACAGATCAAACACAACCTCAACCAGAACCCAGCCCGCAGACTGAAAACAATAACCCAAACCCGTTCAGTCAGGCCAGCTTTAGGTTTTCCACATAAGATCTGCTACCTTGGTATATCCCAGCACGTCCAGAAGAGGAAATGGCACCCGCTTACTAATTAAAAAAATATAAAAACATTTGACAGGTAAGACTCTCACAAAGATCACCATCCTTGTGAAGATTAAACAGAAGTTTAAGGTTGGTTTATGAACTCTATGTTATAACTACATGCAGAACGAGTACAGGGAGAGCCCAGACCATAGTGTCCACAACAAGATAATATTTCCAAGTTTTCAGAGAGCAAACCTTAAAAAGGAGCTGCAAGTGTTTCTGCAGAAACAACCTTACTGGACTTATTTTACCTCACCATCTTTAAATAAGAAATCAGTCCAAATTTGGCACTGGCATTAAAGATCTTCAGGTTGTAATCTGATCTTGGCTTCTACTACAAACTCCATCTGTGAAAGAATTTGTTATGAAGTTCACTAGCTTTTAACCAAGGCCTCAGCCAATAGAGATCTTCAGGTTGGAATCTGATCTTGGCTTCTACCACAAATTCCATTTGTGTCAAACTTATGCCAGTACTCCAGAAAAAAGATGTATACAGGAGTTTTCTCAATGTGAATAATGTTACTGACTCAAATGAATAATCACATAATTCCCTTAATAATAAAGGCAATATATCCAAATCAAAACCTGAAAACTTACAAGCAAGAGAAAACCAGCCTCAATTATAAAAAGATCAAACCACACCATTGAGAGGCATGAAAAGCATCACCATTAATTTTCACCCAACTGGGGAGGTTCACCTGGCTGCAGACTACCTAAAATCTCTCACCAGAAAAGCTACAGAGTTGATGGTGTTGGAGTTGTCCAAAATATTCTTCTGCAAAAGATATGGATCAAAGATCTTGAGAGGTCATAGATTTTTATTTCCTTCCCTCTTTGGCAAGTAAGCCAGGATCAATTAATGAACTCAAGGTCGCAACCCTTGCATTCAATTTGAATGGCCATAAATCTTGCCTTTTTCCCAAAGTTTATGGATTTGATGTCATATATCAGAGATTTGCCTAGTTGATCTTTTCATTCAAAGGCTCATAAACCCAATTTGCCATCCAAATAATTGAAGGGGATAAAAGATGTTCTGTTTTCCATCCTGATGACTGTAGCTGCATAATAAGAAAAGACCAAAAGTAAATGTAATTTGCATTAGAAACAACATAAGCAACAATCAGCAAACTTTCAAAGAGAAGTGAAATTGTTGTGCTTTTGACTTTTAATTTATTTATTTCCTCGTGGATAATCGAATTCAAGAGGAGATACTGTAGGATGCTGTTAACCATGGACAGTGATGACTTCCAACCAGAAGATATATGTCACACATCAATCAATCCTAACAATCCGCTTGCGTACTTTAATGGGCAACCCAAAAGTTGTATGAGCCAACAACCCTAACCATATGATCAATTGCTTTGATTTCAGCAGCCAATGAAATTAAAGTCCAGAAAGGAATCAGGCAATTAGGATTGTCCAATTGATGCAACTTATAAGATATGGCTCATCGTAGAGCAGGCCTAGTAGTTGAGCAAACCCATTAATGAGCACAGACACCCAATTGTGTAGAGAGGTGATACCACACCATCCATGTTGGGTCTCATCCCATACTATATTACCTCTCCAATGAAAAGGATGAGTGCTATATTTATAACCTAAACAAAAGGGACATCATGTAACTTATTGACGCCTCCTCGAATATGTAAATTAGAAACTTATGTAAACAACATAAGATACCAACTTTAAAATATTACCTTTGAAACGAAAACTTCATAGTGTTTATCCATCCATAGGTGGCTTTCTGCATGCAACAATCTGGTTTTATCCATAAGATTTGCCATCACAAGTGCATGCATGAATGACTGCAAGATATCTGCAGCTGTCGAATGTTTATGCATAACAACGCTGATAATTCCTTTATTCTCCATTAGCAAGTACTTCACTGGAGGACAACAAGATAAAATAACTAACTGAGCTAGAATAACTTAGTCAAGATTCCAGAGTTTGAAAAAAAAAAAAAAAACACAATAAAATGATTGACCTTTCTTATAGTGAGAGCCTGCTGAGCCTAGAAAGTCCCTCCTGTTAGTCGAATTTGAACAGTCAGTAACATAGTCTGATTATAAGCAGATTGAAGTTCAAAACTCACATTTTGTCATGGTCTAGCGAGGAGACCCTCACACCTAGGTTAATCCTCTTGTGAAGCAACTTATCAATCTTTGAGCTCCATGAACCAGTCCAGACAGGTAGAACATGCTCCATGAGTGAGACTTGCTGTGGAGAGAGAACTAACAAAAGATCCAGACAGAGTTCAAAACTTCAAATCCATGATTCAAGAAACATCAGTGGACTCGTAGTGCCAGCAAAGTGATGAACCTATAAAGTAATGATGCTATATGTGGGTACTTTGTCAAAATCAAACAAGAAACCAAGTGTGCATGAGGTCAGGAACTAGGTGTCTGTTTCAGCTCAGGCAAGCCCAGATCACGCCAATACAGGAATACTGGACCAAGTTGATCTATAGTAGCTCAACCAGGTGAAAATTTGAAGAAGTCAAGATCTGAGTTGGGCAGAATTTGATCAAGTCTAGTTCCTGGTAAATTAGATTTAACCAATAACACCATCGGTTTCTTTAAACAGCGTAATAAATAAAGAATTTAGCCAAACAAGTCAGGAATTAATAATTGAGAGGTCGTAAAATCACCTTGACCAGTTTTCATAAAATTCTGCAAAAGAATTGAGCTCCTCTCACTGTTTAATGTAGTCAAGGTAAGGCACCGAACAGCTTTGTAGTTCGCTGCAAATGGCAAAAGCTAGTCATGTGGCATTAACAATATAAATTACATCCCAAGTAGCTGTGAATGATAGAATGACTATTTTAATTCTAAAAATCTAATTGCCATTCAATATATATATATATAGTGAAAATGATACAAACTAAGAGAACCAATTTGGGGAATAGAAATAAAAAGGAAAAAAGTACACTTAATTCCTTATAACATTTAATGGCGGATGTGTCTGTAGTTGTGTTTGTGTGTGTATGCATCGGGTTTTTTTCCACAATAGAATTCCTCATATTTTGTTTCATGTTGAACAATATTTTCTGATAACAGACTCCCAACTTAAACACCACAAGAGATTTTGGATGGTGTATAACTAGAACTTTCCAGTCAGAAAGTTCCCAGGCCAGACATTGTAGATGTAATTAATACCTACCATACATATGGAACACAGTGAGGGACAGAAAAGAGAACCAAATAGCCAAAGGGTTCCCCATTGTGATGCGGGCTAATAACATTCCCAATATCATCCCAATCATCGTAGCCACTGTCTCTTGACTACCTTCCTATCAAAATAGCAGAACAAGTTAATGGGCCAATCAACACAACCATAAGTCATGCAGTTCTCATCAAACTTTAAGAACGGTTGGTGGTACCTTAGCAGATATATCTGCTGCATTATTTTGAAGTGAGAAATGCTGTGTCAGAGCAGCCCTAGTTGCTCCACTTGCAACACCAGCTAAGTCAGGAGACAACATAAAAAATAATCATGGTAAGCAATAATGAAATGCCGTACCCCATGGGCAGAGACCAATCATCTCAAAACCAAAACAAAAGACAATTTTTTTTTCTTAAAAAACATTAAGAGATGCTTATATATGCATAATCCATTAGTATTTCCACAATACAATCCAGATACTACTTGCTTTCCTTCTTTTTCTATTTCTTTTTCTTTTTTTCTTTTTTTCCTTAGAAAAAGGGATACAAATTGCATTCCAATCTTAACTTTGTAGATATTAAAATTTAGGTAAGGACAAAGAGTTATTACTAAGTGTGACAATTAAGAACAATGCCCATGATACAAATGTTTCAGACATTATAGTTTTATCAGCCTTCTGGATATAGGAAAATTGCTGATATGGAGCTCTGCTGCTATATTAATGTCTTTTAGCTGTTATCATGGTCAATTTAGCATGGAATGAGCTGATACTGCTGATCCAAATAAACAATAGTGATACACAAAAATAGAGTTGCGAGTGCATTTTACCAGCGAAGGTCCATGGTTAGCCGTTTTCCTTGCTCTCTAAAGAATTGCATTCCATCAAACAATTTGAAGGGAAGAAGAAGAAAATCAAGAAATTTTCAGCTAAGCTAGTTTATTTTCAAGTTTCGCTCACCAAAACTTTTGAGTCATCCCAGTAGGTTTGTAATAAAATTCCGAGTAACGCACAGAAAGTTAAGGTAAGCTAACGGATCTCCCAAATGTTGTTACAAGATAAATTTCCAAACTCCGTAATGTTTGACGACCATTTCCAATTTCAAGTAGAACTAAATGTCATGAGTTTTGATCAGTTTGAGCACAGATAAGCCCCGTGACAATCATGCAACAAATGTTAGATATGGTAACTCACAATAATATTTAACCCACCAGATTTATACCGAATTCCCACTTCTTTTCATCCTTGAAACCTTCCCTTCAAACAGTAAAAGTACTTTGGTGACACTAACTGTTCTAATTATATGACATACAGACCTGCAGTTTACAGAGAACTTACTGAATGATCTTGAAAGGCTCCCTAAGCAAACTATTACAACAAAAGCTGAAGGAAACAGGGGAGAAACAAGGTCCATCAGCATTCCTGCAACCAAAATAATGGCCCATATCATTTTTAAAAGACGCAACTAGGATAAGATTAAAATAAAGCCTGAAAAATGATACTAAATCCTGGATGAAATACAATCTGTGAGAGATATAAATGCAACAAACACTGATGTGATGGTTACTAGTTTAATTTATAGTACCACAACTCCAATCAGTTGGAGGAGGAAACCATGATGCTATTCACTTTTTTATGACATCATGGTTACCCAGTCCAGCAGTTTGAAGTACCGGTATTATTAGAGAGAATTAGTAGTGGATCCGTTAAATAATGGCCTTAAGCAATTTCATGTTGAGAAAAAAATAATTCAGTAATAATGAGAGATTCGCCATTTTACAATGGTGAAGTAGAAGAAGGAGAAGTTAAGGGGAGACCAGTGAAGATCAAATGAAATTAATAATTTTACTACTCCCAAAAGCAAAAATAATCTCTCTTTATCGGCCCATTGCTATAAAATGACATATTTATACATGGAATTGTCATATATCACAGGGGATTAAATCATGCTAGAAATATCTTTCATAGTTATGGAGGGTTTTTTTTTTTTTTTTGGATAATTGACCAAAAAAATATTTAAGGAAGAAAGTATTACAAGCTACTAATACAACAACAAAGAGAAGAAGCAACTACAAACAACTATCATGAATGATGTTCCCAATGAACATGGAAGACAACCCAACCTCAATTGGCAAGCTTATTGGACAAAACAGTTTGTTCCCATGGAAAATGAACAAGTGAGTTACCCAACAAGAGCATCAATTCCCTAATCTCATAGACAACCTAGGCCAATTGCCATGATCCATCTCCCTTTCCCATCCCCCAACCAATAATCACTGCTGAATCCCCCTCTACAATACATCCCCAAGCCCTCATTCTTTTAAGCTCACAAAGCCCACAAGGAGTCCGACAACCTCCACCTTTGTGGAATCACAAAGACCCAGGGGATCACAAAGAACTCGAACTACACCCGTTGCCAACAAATCCATTTCCCAATCAACAAGATCTATAGAGAAGAAGGTTCTAAGAAAGACCCAACAGAGAATTGGAAAGGATATAGAAGACCAAGGCTTCCTTTTGCATGGAAATACGAACTAACCATGGAAAAGAAGATGAAAAGCTCCCCCCCCCCCTCCTCCCCCAAAGATCCTTCCAAATGATGAAACGGTCATCTCCAACCACAAAACAAACATTAAAAAGAAACCCCTTAATGAGAAAGCAATATTTAGCTTTAGAAATCAATGCACTAAAAACATCCGCTACAAGATTATAAAAAAAGGGGGGGGGGGTAATAAGGGATAACCCCGGCAAAAAACCGGG
>JAOXJP010095983.1:0-28505 GCA_025762735.1 Platanus orientalis | reverse complement strand
CAGATAGGTCCAGATAGATGCTTTGTACTTCCTTGCAACAAGGTGAAAATAAGAAACTTGACTCACAATCTCCTCACTTGGAAACTATAACACATCAAAAATCAAATTTTGGGAACAACAGAGAGAGGGTACTATAAAAAAAATGTCATATTAACCGGATGAATTCTAGATACTAATAAATAGTAGAGAGAGAACAACCTCACTTGAAAACTATAACACAAAAAAATGATAATATATAAAGAGAGGGCAAAGAAGCAGATGAAGTTTATTTAACGTACTTGAGAATAGCTGCACAGTTCTCTTCTAAAGCCTCCACCTAATCAAAGATTAGAAGAAAAATTAGAGCAAATTTGTAAAATCGTTGACCCTCAAACCAAGTGAAATATGAGAAAATCACAACAATAAGCTTACCATAAGGTCCTTTAAAGCCTGGGGGATTCCTCTGAATCTTTTCCAAGAGTATTGATTCTTGGTCTTCTTCCCTAGAACCTAAACGAAGACCTAAAGGTTTAACTCAGTGTCGTAGATCTTCAACTTTTTCCAAAACAATGACAATGTCATAGATCCGCCTTCACTCAACTCAGTGTCAAGATAACATGATCAACAAATCAAACAGTGATACCCAAAAGAAGAAGAAAGAAAGATTGAGACAAAGAAAGGGGATGAATCGCAACAAACTCTATCCTAAAATTGGATTTGATGGACGAGAAATAGGAACAGGGCGCAGGCGAGAGGGAGGGAATAAAATGCGGGAAAAAAGAACATGACACAATTCTAGATTTTATAAGCCGCTATATACAGCACTTGTAAATGGTTTTTTGAGAAGCGTTTCCAAAACACTGCATAATAGTTTTTAATAGCATTTTAAAAACGCTATATATGTTGTTTTTGCACTAACACTTGATGAAACTTACGATTTTTTTAGGTAGCATTTAAAAATGCTACATAAATCTAAAATAAACAGCGCTTTTAAAGCCGCTATTTTAGATTTATGCAGCATTTCATAAAACTACATATTTTTTTATTCTTTTTTCGTAGCATTTTATATAAAAAGCGTTGCATATTATTAACTTTAGGCAAAAACGCTGCCTAAAAGTATGTTGCTAAAACCTCTTTTTGTTGTAGTGCCCATTGACTGGACATTTTTTGAACTCGGATTCAATAATCACAACAACAACAAATAAAGATATAATTATCATACATCATCATTGATGCATACCATTAAATTGAAAGAATTTTTTTAATAGACTATATAAGAACAGTCATAATTTATGGAGCAAAATGTTGGCAACTTAGAAACAACACATACCTAAAGTGATGTTGATGTTTATGGATTAGTGGTTGAACTAGAAATCATAAAATAAAAAAGGTTAATTACAAAAACTACCCTAAATTATCTAACAATATAGTCTCCCCTTCATCTATCTGAAATACCATAAACCCTCTTGTCAGAAAGATTTTGGTTAAAAACTAAATGTATATGTTATCTTACCTATTTGCCTACTAGTTTAAAAAATATTTTTTAACTTTAAAAAATATTTTTATTACAATACCGAAACTACCCCCATTTACAAAAAATGGGGCTATTTAGCCCCATTTTCTGTTGTCATCCCCAATCTCCCTCTTCCTTTCCCGATCTCTTTCCCTCTCCAACTCTTTATGTTTGATATCAAGATCCTTCATTGTGCTTAATCAACATGCAAATGAAGGCGTTGACACCTCCATCCCGAGTGTGCAAACAAAGGCGATGAGCCTCTCTCCCTTCCTCAATATGTTTTGGTTGATATCAAGAACCTTCATCATTGCTGATGATGACAATGACTAGGCATAGGCAATGAGCATGTAAATGAAAACAACGATAGCAATAACACATTGCTCCCCTTTGGCCCAATTGGCTATGGTCGATACTGGGAGCCTCCATCATTCCCAACGACTCGAACCGACATGGCAAATACAATGAAGACAACGACATAGTGTAAAAGTTAATATTTGAACTAATTTTTCAAGGGTTTCTTCATTTAATCAAGTTAGGGCTAATTGGGGAGTTTAAAACCCTAAATGATGTAGTAGAATTAATGCCCTACTTAAATATGTCCAAAGCCCTAATCAAGAACATTAAAAACCCTAAATGAGGGGGTTAACATCCATAAATGATGTGGTAGAATTCCATAACCAAATGTGTTTAAAGCCCTAATCAAGGGCATTAGAAACCTAAAATGATGGGGTTAATAACAATATTAAGAAAAAGGAGTTTAAGCCATAATAAAGGGGTTATTCAAAGGGATTTGAATCTCCAATGCAAGGGTGAGAAAAACCTTAGTCAAGGGGCTGAGAAAAAATATAATTAAAGGAGGTTGCAATTCTATTCAAGGGAGTTATGACTTCAGATTAATTTTTACTTGAAAAGGTTTATTGTACTTGATAACTTGTATTGTATAACTGATTGTTTAATGTGTGATGTGGCTGTGTGATGACTGTTTTGTGGTTGTTTCGTGTCATTGTGGTGACTGTGGTGTGATTGTTGTTTGGTGGTGGTAATTGTTGGGTATTGTTTGGTAGCTATGTGATGATGGTGGTTGTTATGTATATGATGGTGGCAATGGTGTTGGTTGTGATAAAACCATTAATTCGATAAACATTGACACTTTCTATAGCTAAAGAATTCTTACGTTAAAATTTCACTATGGTGCGAAATTGAGGTAGGGCTAAGATGGGATATACTTGAGATCGATGATCAATTATATATATTGATAAAGTGTATTTGGATAAGATCTCATATATTTATATCTTAGAAAATATAACTAAGCTTGCGGATATACATGAGGGTTACATATTTGATATATATTATATAAATCTTAGATGTGAAGAAATACATCTACTACAATCAAACCCAAATGTTATTATAATGCTAGTAGTTTTGATGAGGATGAATTTGATAAAAATTTTGATATGAGTGATGATGTAGAAGGAACATCAATTGATTTAGATGACGAAGACTTCATTGTGGAGTTGAGAGATGATATCATAAAAGCTATTGGACTTTCTTATTATTTTTCTACACCGTTATATGAGACATATTGTGTCTGTTTGATTGTGAAGTTGAGCATGTGGTAGAAGATCATATGAAACTTAGCCTTTAGACTCAAGAGCTAAGGAAAGGTATGTTGTTTTCCTTGGTTGATGCCTTTAGGTAGGCATTAAGGGAGCATGGCATGAGAGAGGGGGTTAATCTAGTAATAATTAAATATAAAAAGGTTCATGTAACTATAAGGTGTGCAATATTGTCATATTGTACTTTTAGGGTCATGCCTCCCACCGAGATAATGCTTCCTCAATGTTTGAAATGAAGATCATTCAACTTGAATATACATGCTCTAGAGTGGGTTCTAATAGATGGACTTTTGAAATTTAGATTGCAAGTTAAATATAAGAACATTTAAAAGAAGACCTTAATTAGAGTAAGGAATCTATAAAACAAGAATTGAAGACATAATATAGGTTTGATGTGCATCTTATGATAGTATATAGAGCAAAGAAGAGAGTAATAAAAAATCCAAGGCTCCCATGAGACTTAGATAAGGAAAGTGCTCAACTACTATGGGATTATTTTGAGCACAAACTCAAGAAGCATAGTAAAGATAGGTATAGATAGACCATTGCCTAATGGACTAGCTTATTTCTAGAGCCTTTTCATCATTTTAGACACCATGTGTTCTGATTTTAATGATGGTTGTCAGTGATTCATTATATTAAATGGCATACTTCTTAAGAATCTCTTTCATGGTACACTGTTTGTAGTAGTTGTCCTAGATGCCAATAATAAGTTTTTTTTATTGCACTAATAATAGTGGAGGGTGAGAATAGGCACAATGGGGCATGGTTTCTTAGTCATCTCAATATAGCCCTTAGTATTTTGAGTGAGAGCCCTTGGACATTCATGTCAGATTGGCAAAGGGTAAATTCAATAAGATTAATGCTATTTTTATTATGTTTATCCCTATATTATCCATTTTTTTGTAACAATTCTATACGGTATCAAGGACTATTAGATGCTTTATCTGATGTGATATCAGATGAAAACCATCATTTCTATGTAAGACGATTATATGCCAATTTTAAGAAGTATGATGGTTTGACTCTAAGAAATAAATTTTGGGGTAGATAGATCATAAATTGTTATGGATTTCAAGAGGTGTATGGATACCATCAAGGCCATTAGACATGATGCTTATTAATGATTAGAAACATCCTAATTAACGTATGGTCCAAGCTTGCATTTGACCCATGTTTTGAATGCTACCAAATCTTGAATAACTTTGCTAAGTCATTTAATAAGTTAGTCATAGATGCAAGATGTAATGTTGTGTTTCCATTAATGGAATGGATCAAGAAGAGATAGATGGTGTAGATGAATGATGTTTGTGAAAGTGGTCAAACAAAGAGATATTCTCATTCCTAAAATACCCAAATGTAATAAGAAGCTTATAATTGAATATAGGTAATGGTTTCTCTAGTTGTCTTATTCACTACTTGAAATGTCTTTTTTGTATTATCATTTATTTACCATCCAATAGGAATTTTAGAATATGACTAGCAGGGGATGATGAGTTTGAGGTTGAATATAATGAAAGAATTATCTATTTGGTAGATCTTAGGAACATGCGATGTTCATGTTAGGTTTGAGAGATTAATGGGATGCCCTGTGCACATGTGACAACATATGCTATATACTAGGGTTGACCTATCAAAATTTTTTTGATCCATGCTTTCATCTAACATCAAATAGCAAATCTTATAGGCACATCATTCATCATGTTCCTAATCATAGTATTGGGTATGTTGCATAATTTGACCCACTTGAACTACCTTATATTCATTATCTGGTCAGAAGACCTAGAGTCAACAAGCAGAAGGATCTAGATGAGGGTCATGGATCCAAAAAAAGTTACATTGTGCCACTTGTAAAGCAATTGGGAATAATACATGAACATACAAGGTCCCTCGGGAGTAATTCTTTGCTTAAGACAATATATACCACTAACTAAGATACACTTTATATTGATTTATACTTGTGATCATTTATACAAGTAATGAGTGGGACACACACTCTTGCAGTGGAAGAAGAACTCTTCATCTAGGAGTAGTAACAATAATAAAGGGACATGCTGTAGCAATTCATATTCTTAAATTGTTCATCAAATATCACTGTGTGTTTTAATTTTACATATATTATATTTAAATGTAATGAAGACTTTTTTCACTTGATACTATTGTAAAAATAAATTTGTTATATAGGTTGACATTTAATGTAGTTAGGAGATCTATTATTCCTACCCTGATACATGAGTTTGTGATCAAGTTGTCTTGGTGGTGGTAGTGTTGTGTTCAATGATGCTTTTGGAAGTGATGGTGGTTTCTTGGGTGGTAATTTGGGCAATGGTGGTGATTTCTTGGGCAAGGGCAATGACAATAAAAGATACTGGTGGAGGTGGTGGTTGTTTGGGAAGTGACAATGATAAGGGTGGCCAGGTAGTGGTTTGGGTGGTATTGGTGGGGACTTGAGTTGATTTGCACAAGAACAATGGGTAATAGATAGTGGTGGTGGTGTAGGTGTGGTTTGTGATGGCAGGTGATGAATGGTGCTTGTGTGTGTGGTGACTTTTGGTGGTTTGGGTAGGAGTAGGTGTGATATGATGGTGGATAAATTTTTATTTTTTTATTATATTAGGGGTAAGTGATTGGAGGTGGGGGTTGTTTGGGCAGTGGTAACGGATGGTGGATGTAGTTTGTGGCAGGGTAATGTTTTAGTGGCAATGGTGGTGGGTAATGATAGTTATACTTGTGTAGTGTTGTTAACCTTATGTTAAGTTTCAAGCTATTGACATATAGATCAGTTTGTTTAAACAATTTAATATTCAAATTTAATGACATTTTTAAACATGTGTTTGATTATAAATCAAATTGTTATTCAGACAATTTGATATTAAGATATATGACATGTTTAAATAGTTTCTTGATATCAGATTTAACATTAAAGGTGTTTGATATTGTATTTGGTGATAACATGTATTTGGGTATAGGTACCAACTTGTGAGTGATATTTAATGATATAGGTTGAGCTTCACAACTTATGTCAACAAATCATCATTCAAATGGTTTAGATTGATGTATGTTGTGTTATACATGTTAAACATGGCTTGGTTGACCTAAGTTGCTTGATGACTATTAGGATCCTTAATTAGTCTGATCGGACCATTAGTTGCATATTGGGGTCTTGATCAGTCAAAATCAGATATTTATATGAATATTGGGGTCTCGATTGCCTAAACCAAACCATTTAATGAATATTGAGGTGTCAATAGACCAAATCACATCATTAGAGGAATATTGGGGTATGAATTGGTCATCAAATCAGATAGTTAAATGAATATTGGGCTCTTAAACGGCCAAAACTAGACTATCAGGTGAATATTGGGGTCTTGGTCAACTAAATTGGACTATTAGATAAATACTAAAGCTTGATTAGGATATTGGATTGTTAGATAAATATTGGGGTCTCAATTGACCAAATGACCATTAGCCAAAGGGATCTAGTTGATTGGACAATATTGATTCTAATGTGCTTATTTGAATGATCATTGATGAAATCAAATTGGTTACTTTTGTATCATTAGATCATAATATTCTATATATTGGTAAAGTTGTCTTTATTTAATTCAAAGAAAATTTCATCATCATAAAGTATTCTAATATGTTATAAGCATAATATTATGTTTAAATAAAATAAATCATGTGATGCTTGACTAATGATCAACAAAGGATAGTTGATGGTAGTGGTTTTCTAAAATGAATAGTGTCGATCAAAGGAAATTTTTTTTTGGTATTTCAGATAGATGATAGGAGGGAGAATTTGAATTTTACCAGTTACTTCAGAGGTGGTTTTTGTAAATAACCCTAAAAATAAATGCATTTATGGGACATTAGGGGAAGCACCAATAGTTAACAAGATGAGAGAAAGTCAATTTAGATGATTCATTCATATGCAAAGATGACCAATGATTGCAACAGTGAGAATGGTGGTATAGTACAAGTTTGAAGAATTGAAGGGTAAAGGGAGGGCTAAAAAAGACTTTGGTTAAAGTAGTGAGAAACTTATGATCAATAAAAGATATGAACCTAGATAGAGGGGGAGTGAAAGATCGAGATTCATTTAGCTGACCCCAAGTTGAGTTGGATTGAGTTTAATATTAATGATGATGTTGATAAAGAGAAATGCAAAAGAGGAATTAATATTCCAGTGCCTTACAACTTGAGTCCAAGGCACCTCAAGGATCAATGCTTTGAACTCAATTGCAGTCCAAGACACTCAATTAAACTAGGCCTAATTAACAAAAATCTTTGAATAGCATCTGGAAGAATGTAAACTCCATTAAATTGATTCCAACCAAAAAAAATTTGGTTTTATTTTTCCAAAATGACATTCAACTTAGTAAAGGAGATAGATACTTAATGCGAGAGATGGATCATATCTTGAGACATATTTGAAGGAACCAATAAAGGAAGGAAGATCCATTTAAGCCTTCTTATGTTTGAATAAGATGCTAGAAAAAAAAAAAAAGAGATATCATAAAAATGTTAGTCTTAACAGTCTAGATTGTTTACATTAATCTCCCTCCATCACTCTCGAAGTAAGCATGCAAAAGCATTGAAGGGATATTTTATATTATGTGCATTAATGAAGTGGGGTTAGTAGTGTATTTATGGAAGAACCCATGATATTTTTCCACCCCTATATTGGTTGAGGTTAAGAGTGAGGAGGGAGTTTTCTATAGAGGATCTAGAATCATTCTCTTAATTAGTTAAGATTTTTGACTAGCAATCAATCCTCTATTAAAGTATATTTTCTCTTGGGTTACAACTATACATCATGTATTTCTTGTTTTCATTAGAATTTCACCCACTTTTACGATTCTATATATCCAAACCCAATGGTAAGTTGGGTATCTTGGGCATCAATGGGGTGATGTGTTTGAAGACTGTTGTGCCCTACAAATTGCTCTCCCCTTTTTGTAAAGAGTCCTACGGGGATGGAGCATCTTAGTCTACCAGTTGAGTCCAAGAGAGTCTATGACCTGGTGCATCTTAAGCTGATAGAAGAAAACGATGTCAAGGTGTCTCCTGTTTGTGCTGGAGTTGGGATGAAACATTAAATAGAAGACAAAGAGCATGATCAAAAGGAAAACTTGAAAAAACTTTGAGTTGATCCTTCAACTCTATCTAATGTAGCTAAGGAGGGTGTTCGTCAGTCCTTCAAGTTGATACCGCTCAAGATTCCCAAGTGAATATGGAGGTTAATGACCTCAAAAGGAAGAGGACAGAGAACTATGTTAGCCATATCTCATTGCCAAAGAAGTTGCAAGGCGTCAAGCGAGAGCTTGCTCTTGAGATAATTCTTTTTAAAGTTTCTGTCAAAAAAACATAATACAACAACTAAGGTATGTGTTTATACATTTTTCCTTCTTATTTTTTCAAAGAAACAACTCAAATCACCTTTTAATGTGTTAAATATGGAGTTAGTTAGAAAGAGAGGGCATCAAAGAGTTTAAAAAAGCCAAGGGAATAGAGGATTATCATTTCCCCATCCTTTAAGGAGTTTCATAAATGAGTGCTACAAAAAGGATGTACAAAGAATAGACTATGCCTTTGGTTATTTCTGGTGGTAATAAATTTATAAATACATTACCTTAATTAATCATGGTTTTTCCTCTTTGTACATCCCCATTAATCCATTGGATGATAGTGACAAAACTTTTATAAATCCTTCGAATGTTAGTTTGGGCTATGCTCATGAAACCTCACATCGAATTCACCTATTCCTCATGACTAGTTTATTTTTAAAAGGGAAAGGGGATCAAGTTTATCTTTTGCTAGGAAACCTGAGATTGTATGCTAGGAGCCTTATTTCTTTATCATGTGTCTCATTTAGAGAGAGGGGGTCCTTTGGGGGAAAGGGTGGGAAAGAATTGTATATCATTAGTTTATTTAGTGAACTTAGCTTTGTATTTTCTAGTTGGCCATGTGCCCCAAGTAGAATTGAGTCTCAAATTAGGTGTCATATTTCATACCCTCTGATTGAAAGATCCTTCGATATGAATTTACTAGTTTTGAAAATTGTCATTAGTAAGGTCAAGAACTGTAGTACTCGTCTTTCTCTAATGATTCTTCCCCATCCACTCTTGTGTCGAGAGTTGTCCTTAGAACTAGTTGCATCATTTCTAGAAAGATCAATTTGTTATTTTAGTGGTCCATGCCTTCAAAATCCAAAATATCTTAATGAGTTCTGGTGTCTATCTTAGAACGACACCTTAGTGATTTATGGGAATCTTTGCTTGGAATTGTTAGGGAATTAGAGAATCCTTGACAGATAGAACATTAAGGGCGATGATTAAGTCTAGAAATCCACAAATTATTTTTGTGTTGGAAATAAATGTCAAGATGATGTGTCTTGCAAGAAGTCTGGTTGTCTTAGAGATTGGAATGTGAAAGCTATGGGTTTTTCGGGGGTACTTGTCCTTCTCTGGAGAAAGGATGTTACTCTGAGGATTACAAAAATGAATCCCAAGTTTATTAGTGCTACGATTAGTGAAAAAGATCTGAATACTCGATGGAGGGCTCTGTTTGTTTATGGTGAACTTGCTAAGGAGCATAGAGGTGATTTCTATGATCTCATCATTAGGAAAATTAATCAGACCCAAGGTTCCCACTTTTGTATTGGGGATTAGAATTGTATTTGAGATCGTAAAGATAAACTTGGTGGTTTGAGAATCCCTAATAGCTGTCTTAGAAGAGACCTAAGGATCTTGGATGAGGGTAATGTGATGGACTTGGGGCATTATGGACCCCATTATACTTGGATAAATAAGTAGAGCGGGAATAGGCACACTAAGAAATTACTGGGTAGAGTCATTATTAATGATGCTTGGAAGGTTCCTTATCCTATAGCTACAATGGAGAATATGTTTATGCAAGGTTTAGATCATAATTGTATTATTATGGATTCCTCCCCCTTATCAAATTTCTCCCTTAGGCCGTTTATTTGAATGGGCCTGGACTAGCTATCCTAATTGCAAAGATCATATTGAATCTATCTGGTCTACAAAGAACCATCCAAATTCTCTTACTATGGTCAAATGCGAGCTTAACGCCCTTCCTTCCTTTCTTCACAGATGGAATAAGCTAGTATTTGGTGATATTGATCATAATATCGATGAAGCTAGAGCTAAACTTAAGGATTTGTTCTCTAGGGTTCCTGATGAGGAGGTTCATAGTGCCATTAGAGAGGAAGAGTCCAATCTCACTGATTGGTTAAAAAAAGTGAGATTAGATGGGCTAAAAAATCTAGAGTCAATTGGTTTAAATAGGGTGATAGAAATACCAAATTCCTCCATCTTTCTACTATAGCTAGAAGAGCCAAAAATAGATTTCTCTCCATTAAAAATAAGAAAGAGGATTGGATTCAGGGTCATGAGAATATTCAAGACGTGGCTATAGGATATTTCTCAATTCTTCTTAAATCAAAAACCCCTCGACTAGCCAAATTCATAATATTACAAAAAATGACTATTTGTTCCTATTTGAGGAGTCTAAATTTCTCCTTAATAGGGACTTGTGTAATGAGGAAATTAAATGAGCTATTTTCCAGATAGGCAAGCTTAAGGCCCCGGGTCCGGATGGTTTCCAAGCTAGTTTTTTCTAAGAGTATTGGAAGATTGTGGGGGAGGATGTTATTAGAGCTGTTAGAAATTTATTTAATTAGAATTCATCTTTAGTCTCAATTAATCAAAATTTCATTGCTCTCATCTCAAAGATTAATACCCTCGAGGCTATGCCTAATTTCTGGCCAATTAGCATCTATAATTTGTTTTATAAGATTATTTCTAAAACTTTGGCTAATATGATAAAGGAGGTCTTCTTGAAAATTATTTCTCCCCATTAAAGTGTTTTTGTTAAGGGTTGCCAAATCTCCAATAATATTCTAATTTCCCATGAGGTGCTTAGGTTTCTCAAAAAAGATAAATCCAACAATCATCATATGGCTATTAAACTGGATATGAGTAAGGCCTATTATAAAGTTGAATGGTTTATCATTCTTTCAATGATGGAGATGGTTGGTTTTAATGACAACTGGATTGGTTGGATCAATGAATGCATGACTTTTGTATAAAGCCCTAATTAATCGGTCCCTTGGAAAGGAGCTTACTCCTTCTAGGGGAGTTAGATAGGTGATCATTTATCCCCTTTTCTTTTCTTACTTTGTGCAGAGGGATCGTTTGCCTCTGTGGTTAATCTCAAAAATTCAAATTTGGTCCCTGGTATCAAAATCAATTGTTTTTGTCTGGCCATCTTTCATTTACTGTTTGCAGATGACTGTTATATTTTCTCCAAGGTTATCCCTAGAGAGGTGGAGAGAATCAAGGACTATCTCTCCCAATTTATAAGGCCTCGGGTTAAACTATTAATCATAAAAAATTAGAAATCATCTTTAATCAAAATACTCCTAGGAAATTTCGGAGTGTGATACTAAGAAGTCTAGGTATTAAATAAGCAAAATATATGGGGTTGTATCTTGGTCTCCCATCCTCTATTGGTAGAAATAAAATCTCTCTTTTCTCTTATATTGAAGATAGGACGATGATGAGAGTTCAATGGTGAAAAGGTAAACCCCTCTCTCATGCAAGGAAGAAAATTCTACTTAAATCTGTAATGGCAATCATCCCATCCTATGCTATGTCTTGTTTTCTCCTCACAAAGTCAATTTGTAACTCTATTAATTCGATTCAACATAAATTCCGGTGGGATAGTGGGGATAATGAGAAAAAGATTAACTGAGTGGCTTGGGACAAACCTTAACAAAGAAAAAGGGATGGTGGTCTGGGGTTTAGGGATCTCCACAATTTTTATTTGTCTTTTCTAGTCAAACAAGCATGGAGGATCCTCAATAATCTAAATAGCCTGTGGCTTAAAATTCTTAAAGAGCTTTATTTCCCTAAAAGTCCCTTCCATTCAATTAAATGCAATAGTAATTGTTCTTAGGCCTAAAAGAGTATGTTGAGGGAAAGGGATCTCTTACTTTAGGGCCTTGTTTGGAAAGTCGGTTCTGTTAAAGACATAAACATTTGAAAGGATCCTTGGATTCTGAATTTAACAAATTTTAGACCTTCTCTTATCTCCATGGAACCTCTCTAAGTGCATTGGGTCTATCAGCTTATCGACCGAATCCTAAAAGTTTGGGATTTGTCGAGTGTTAGGGGGTGGATTTCTCCTGAGGAGGATAAACCCATTCAAAGGATTCCTCTGCCCCACTCTGAGATGTGTGATCAATTGATCTAGAGTCCAGATAAGAAAGGTTTGCGTTTCGGTCAACTTTACTTATTTTTTAACTGTGATTCCCCCCTCCTCCCTCTCTCCTAGTTGACCAGAGCCCTTGGAAGATAATTTGGTCCCTCAATATCCCATTGAAAATTAAACACTTTGTCTGGCATGCATGTAAGGAGGCCCTCCCTATTAAAGAGGCTAAAGAGTCTACCATACATTGCTTAGTTAAGTGCAACATTTTAGCTCCTGTCTGGTTTGCTTCTCCCCTTAGTCTTAGAACTTTGTTGGAGAACTCCTCATCCTTCCTTGAGTGGATTTAAAAGTGGTGTAATTTTTCTAAAGTATCAAAACATGATCATAATGATTTATTGTCTACTATTGTTATTTTTTCCTAGTACATTTGAAAGCTTGAAATAAAGTTGTGCTTGAAAAAATTCATTTCAAAATGTTTAATGTCTCTTATGCTACTTTTAGGGGGCTAAATGAAGGAAAAAATAGTATTGGTACCTTTTTATCTGGGATGCGAGGAATGATTATTTGAGGTGGAAGCCGCCAGAGAAGGATGTTGTTAAAGTTAATTTTGATGGGGCATTTTGTGCATCTACTTATTATACTTATGGTGCAGGGGTGGTTTTCCATGATTGGGAGGGGTTTTTCATACACGCATTTGTGGAGAGGGGCTTCACTGATTCCGCTTTGGTTGCTAAAAGCTTGACTACCGGTCTAGCTATTTCTATAGCCCATCGTTTGGGGCTTGGATGTTTGGTCTTAGAGGGAGATTTTCTTGAAGTGATCTCTCTTCTCTTTAGCCAGTTAGGGTTGTTTCCTTGGTCCGTGAGTGGCCTTATTATAGGGATTATCTTGTTGTGTCTAATAATTTTATGTTGTTCTCATGTATGCATGTTAGACATTGTGCTAATGCGGTGGTTGACCGCTTAGCAAAGAGGGGTGTGACCTTAAACTCATGTCTTGAGGAGGCCTTGATCCCTCCTCTTGGCTTGTTCTTGATCTGGATGCTGATGAAGCTTCTCTTGAGCAGCATTCATCTACTACTTAATATATTGTCACCTCATGTATGTTATCAAAAAAATAAAAAAATAAAAATCACCTAGGTCAAAAACATGTCAATTTAGTTACAAATGTAAGATTATAATGTTATGGTACACTTTGTTACACCATACCATAGGTGATAAAATTGGAAATGAGTTTTCCATTAAGGATTTTGATGGCTTCTATAATTTTTATGACTCTTACACCATATCATATAAGGATTAATTTTTGTAATTTACACCAAGGTAGTTAATGTAATCCTTATTGAAGAAGCTAATGGGTTAGCTTGCATAAAGAGCAACTTAGATTTGTCATGAATAGGATTCACATGGGTGCTTTGTGGAAATTACATCAAACATAGTGGTGCTATTATTTTCATTGTTTGGCAATCATCTTTGGGAGATCAATATTAGATCTATTCAAGCTGAACAATTGTTCCTAAATCATTGCTACTCTCTCTATTGTACAAAAGTGGGACTATGTTGGGAATAATGCCTTGACAAAGTCATTTATTTATTTTGAGTAGATTTTATTCATGCGTAGATGCTATAGAGTGTTTATTATTTCATAAGGCTAAATAAGTTATCATCAAGTAATTTGGTAATTTATAAGGTATATATATGAAATCATATAGGAGAATCTGGTTATCTAGTTTAGTTAACCTAAAATTAGGGTGAAAGTAAGCATCTCACTTATATGGTTGGCATATATAGAATTGTTTATATGATAAAGTGATAATATCTCAATCACTAAACTAGTTGACTCCAAACTTGCATGCAGATGTATAAATTATTACTCTGTTGAATGGGGACACATCAAGATTATGCTCCAATAAGAATAAAAAATATATAATATATTTAAATCTAGATATTTCATACAACCCTCAAACCTACAAGATTTTTATTTGTCAAGTGTGTTCTATCTATTAGTTTGATTTTCTTCTAACTGGAAAAGATGATAGGATTATATAATTGGTATTTGGGTAATTTGTAATTATACTATAGGAGTATGAATTCTTAACAAGGAATACATTATCCTGACCCAATATGAGAATGAGAAGCAAAGGGGAATTCATTGTTCTTGTATCAAACATTGTAGACAAGAGAATGCAAACACCCGGTGATAGCTTCTCAAAAATTTGGTATTACTATTAACCTTCTTATTGATGTCATTGAACATCATATTTTGATTGCAATATCTTAATGGTATGATTACAATTTGTCAAAGTTTCTTATTTTCTAAGGAAAAAACCTAAAAGGTAATATGGAATTAATAAAGTTTATTGACTGCAATTATAATTGATTAGAATTATATTAATGACAACATCAAAGAGTATGATGATGAAATTGTCGTCATAATTTGGGCTGGCAAGCCTCACCCTACTTCAGGCATGACTTAGGCATTCCTTAAGCCTATATTCTAGTCCCAACATTTAGGGATACACAAATTTTCAGCTTAGACGTATTGTGTTATCCAAAACTCGTTAATTTTATATACACAAACATACAAACTCACCATCGTATAGACTAGGCTTAATCTGAATAGGCCGAGAAACATCCATCTTAGGCATGATTGGGCCTTTTCTAATCCCATATTCTAGTCTCAACATCCTTGGGTACTTAATTCTTCTAATTTGAAGTGTTGAAATGCCCAAAAAACTCATGTTGCAACATGTATAACCTCCATTCCAATCAAAAGTCCCTTTTCTGAATTCAAGTTAGGGAAAAAGTACACATGAAAGGTTTGGACCACCATGATGCCATTCTTAGATGATCAAATGGAGCCTGTAGATGTGATTAACATAATGCCAAACCCTTACCTTATAGTTGGATTTCCAATCGGGGACCTAGATCATGTTATTTTGGGTTAGGATCTATGATAATCATATGCTAGGGGTTACATAGGATTACATGAGACAAATTAGGGAATTTTTCGCAAAAGGGGCTTTCTAGGAGTATCCTTCAACAAAAACCAAAAACCCCATGTGTCCTACAAATCCCTTGGATTGTAGGAGGACAAACAATTTAAACAATCCCTTTATGATCCTTTAGGATTTTGATCCATCTGTAAATAGAATGAGATCACCTTAATTTGGAAGGCTTTCTCAGTCTTATACCTTTTTACCTAAGCAACTAAGAGAGCCAAGAGAAAAAGAAGAAGAGGAAAAATGGAAGGAATTCTACAAGGGAGCTCAATTCTTACACCAAATTCCTTCTTGGAGAAGCCATATCCTCCCCAAGTTGAGCATATTATTCTCTTGAAGTTGCATTTTCAATAGAATTTAGATCATTATGCTATTATTCATTTATTCTCATTCATTTCTATGCAAAGAAATCAATGGATTCACCTAAAACCATCATAGATACTTGGTTTTGGTTGAATCCATATGGGTTCTTGTCAATTTTGATGAGAGAATGATTCCATGACCTATATCTTTGTGATTCCACATGTTTTGTGATTAAATTGTATAGATCTATTTTCTTGATTATTATATTGAATGATCTTTGTTGCTTCATGTATGTTTAAATATTCATATTGTCAAATTTTATCATGAATTAATGTAGATCACTTGTAGAACTTTCTCATGTCCTAATCAAGAACTCTACCAATGAATTTTAAATCATTTACATGTCATTTCATGTAAATCTATATATCCATATTTGCATAATACATTGCTTACATGTTTGATTTGCGTTCAGGTGTCAATGAGTTGAGTTTTTCCTAGCTCAGCTCGAGTTTGTCATATGAAGTCCAAGCTTAGGTTTGTGACGAGCCTGAGTAGCGGAACTCAAGTTTGGCTCGAACTCGTAAAGGTAGGCTCAGCTTAACCCACTAGGAAAAAAACAAAGCCTGACAGCTTAATGGCCCATTTGGCAAATTTATCTTGTTTGAACATTACTATTATCATAATAATATATAATATACAAACTCATTTATATATATTAATAAGCGGAGCTTTTAGTGAATTGAGCTTAGTGAAACTCGGCTCAGGCCACTTAAGAAACGAGCTTAAATCAAAGCTCAAGCTCGGCTCACCAATCTTAAAACAAGGCTCAAGTTCAACTCATAACAAGTGAAGCTCCAAGCTGAGCCGAGCTAGCTCGACTCATTGATAGCCCTAGATTTGAGTATAATTGAAGCATGCTCTTTTTCCTTGTTTGCTAAATTTTTTTTGTATATCATGATATTACTTGATATTTCTATATGTTTTGTGGAGGATCTTTTATGGAATTATCTCCAAAATTAGTGGTTTACTGAGCCAAGAAGGGGGCTAAGATCTGGCAAAAAATGTAGAGGTTTGAAGGAAGTTTTGGAGTCCAAAACAAGACTTGGAATAGACAAATTTGACTGTTCTAGAAACATACAGAGAATCTAGATTCAATTGTTCTAGAATAGTTGAATCTCCATTCAGTTGTTCTGGAACATCCAAATTTGGGATTGTATTTTAGCTTTGTTTTGAGCTTAAAACAACCTTGGATGCTCATCTTTGGCCCAATTTTTATGTGATTCTCCTACGTATTAGGAGCAAGCTTCTGCAGGATTTAGCTTTGGGGTTTTTCCCAATCGTTGTACATCAATGTATTAACATATAAATTAGTGAGCATTAGGCGGTGATCATGTATGAGTGAGGATGAGATCAAATCCCCGGGTATGCCATGTATAGATAACTTGAGATTCCAGAATTGAGGCAAATGTTATATTATTTTGTGTACTATCCTTCATGATTGGGACCTAGGGTTATATCATTTCATGCATAGATAACCTTGGGATGCTCATGATACCACTAAATTAGTGGGCTAAGATCTTGGACAACTCTCAAAACTTGAGAAAAGCCTTATATTTTATGTGTATGATGTGGTATTATGTGTTGTTCATATACATCTTTAGGTATACTTACTTGGGCTTTAAGCATATGATCCCTATGGAGGAGTACTTGAGCAGCCCATAAAATGTTCATAATGATAGACCATTAATACCATATCTTGTGGCTTAAGTAAGACCACTTGTGCAAGCCCAAATGGGCAACCTACATGCATTTGAGAGAGCCAATGGCCCATTCTATGAGAATGAATGTGGACTTTCAACTTTATATGGCACTTATCATTGAACCATAGTTCTGAAAATCGGACTAGACCAGGTAGTTTGACCCAGTTTGACCAAAACTGGCACCCTAAATAGTTCTATAGAAGCTTAAAACCGTAATATGCTAAAAACCGCATATAATCAACAAAACCGATGAAACCAGCTAGTTTTTTACCAACCCAGTTCTAAGGAAAAAAAATAGAAATTCCACTTTCCATCAATTGTTTTATTTTTTTGGTATTTTATTACATGTTTTGTATGTCTAAAAATTAGAAATATTGTCATAATCCCTCTAATGCATTATGAAATGTTTTATTTTTTGGTATTTAATTACATTTTACTTATGTTTGAAGTGATGTAAATTAGTGATCGAAGTTGGCTAGACTTGGACTGTCCATCTTACCGGTTCGATGGCCAATCCGGTTCTCAAAAACTATGCATTGAATAATCCCCAAAAGAGGCATGGACCCATCCACCTAAGAGCCCATTTACATGAATAAGTTGCCCATAATTCACTCATAATGTGTTAACTTTTGGGCCATTAACTTGGGCCCACTTGGTAGAGATGAATATGGATAGTTTACATATTTAAAACATAATAGGAAGCTCTTGACAACACGTAGACACACCATTAGCAGCTCTTGACAATACATGACCTTCCATAGACAGCTTTTGGCAGCATTTAGATCCTCCTAGACAAACTCATGAGACATAAAATGATCATATTATTTATGGTGGAATGCAAATTCTCAATCAAATGCACCATTTCTATCACATAGATATTAGCTTAATGGAGTAGAGTAAGGAACCATTCACAGAAAAGGCAGGCCGGGATGTGTAAAATTTTCCCCAGATCTAATCGAACCTCAAACCCATGAATGATCTTTTGTTTGACTATCTTTTTAGAGGGATTTTCTAAAAAGATTCCTCAAGGTATCCAATCACACCCCAATGACTGGTGACAACTCTATTTGACGCATGTTAATGCAAAAGTGCACATATTTTGGCTAGATTTTTAGGGCACTAAGCATTATATCTCATATCGAGATATTGGATCCTTTGGGAGAATAGGGATCATATAGCACTGCCACAAATCTTCAAGGGTTGCGAAACCAAGGGATCACTTTTAGATTTGTTGAAGATATGGCACACTTACGCATGATCCAAACCCTATCCATCGTGACACCTTTAGGCTAGTTTGCGAGGGCCAAATTTGGCATTCACAAATACCATTTTTCACAACCAATGATAGTAAGACGTTATTGAATCCCATACCCCACCTAGGTTACTTTAATTGGAATTCCCTCCATATCTATATATTAGGGATGAGTAAGGGAAATGATGTATTTGTTAATAGAGATTTCAAATGATTAGATTCTTATAAGAGTTTTTTATTTTTATTTTATAGACTATTGGAAATCAAAGTCTTTCATAAGAGATAGAGTTAATGTAATATTTTGATTCTCATAATTAATAAAATAATTTAAAGAAATTAATTCATTTAATTGCTATAAGAGAAAATCATATACAAGTGAGTAATTTGCTATTTTCTCTATAATTATAAGTATCTAAAGATAATATTAAAAATCATGTGGTGATTTTGATGTGTTTATGAATGTTTTCATATGCTTGTATATGTGGTGGGATACTTGTATTTTATTTTATCTCTCCTTCATTGATGTATTCCGTCATGCAGTTTATATTAATTGGCTTCTTAAAGGATTCCAAGGCCATTTAGGTTATTTATTTATTTAAATTATTTATATTACATCTAAGTAAGAAAATTTGGGATTGAATTTTTATTTTTATTTTTTGAAAAGATCCATGTATAGTTAGAAATAAATTTGAAGAAATGCTAATCAATTTTCTTGTCTACGAATGAATTTAATTATAAGAAAATTTTCTCTTAGAAGATTGGCTTATTTTAAAGAGATACCTATCCGATCAATCCCTTTTTGAATTAAGAGTAATATATTTCAAACCACAGGTCAAAACACTAAATGATTAGCAGAATGAGATACCCCAAGGTAATTGGGTTGTTAAAAATATTAATTTAGGGGGTTTTAGGTATTCAAGAATTTTGTCCATTATAGGGATAATGTTTTAAACTTCTTAGAGCCTAATGCAATCCGAAGGAGGAGTTAAACCTTTAGGAGCTCTAAGCAATGTCTTGAGAAGAACCAAGATACAAAAAGGGGTGTATATCTTACATATAAGGTCATCGTTGAAATATTTTAAACTTCTTAACCAATGATTTTTGTGAGAATCTTAACTAGTTATGGACTGCAACCAATTACGTGCTAATAATAATTATTCTATTAATTATTAATTGATTTTGATTTATTATAACAAATGGCTATGATTGTTTATTACTATTTTGTGAAAAGTATTATTTTATTTGTTAGGAACGTGGGTGGTTTACCTATGATTGGTAGTTAATGAATGAATAAGATTTTGATTGTCTAGGAGATCCATATGAATTGTTATTTGATTTAGATTATTTGATTTGATTAGATTAAATCTATGTCATTGAAATAAAGTTTTTTTATATTATTTTTTTTATATGAAGCAATATATAACACTTTATTGAGATATGACCAAATCATCTTTATGGAATCATGAGTGATTTGGATAATCCAAGTGGGGTTATCAATGAACCAAGCTAGCTCGGCTCAACTTAGAGCTCGGTTCGTCATGAGTTGAGCTTGAGCCTCCAATTGAGTTTGTTTAGCAAAGTGAGCATGTGCTTAGCTGCACTAGGCTCAACTCGTTTAATACATAGATAGTCTATATTATGTAAACAAAGAACTTTAATAGACACCTACTTTATTGATAAATGTATTAGGCATCTCTTCCTAGGTAGCTACTTTGTTAGTAGACATAGTACAATACATTTACATTTATTACTGTTTTTTTATAAACATTATATTTGTAATTACTAATGCATTCTATGTGCTGTGTACTTAAACATCAGTCCCATCAAAACAACAATCAATACTTACAATAAAAACTTACTAATGAAGTATTGCTTTTATACTCTATACATAAAAATAAAATAAAAAATTACTCATTGACACATGAAGTTTTTTTTTTTTTTTTTTTTTCATGAAAAATTTAAAGTGCTTTTGTATTGGTGCCAAACTTTTGGTACATACATTGGATTTGAACAATCTTTTGTAATTTTTTGGCCTTTTAACCTTTTATAGTCCACATGTCAATCTGTGATTTACTGTATTATATTAGTGAGTTGCGCATAGCTCAATCCCTAGGCTTGTCACAAACCTAAGCTTGATCATTTTGTGATGAGCCTAAGCTGAGATTGGCTAAGCTCGGTTCAACTTGGCTCGTTGCCACCCCTACATCTAAGTGATATAGTCAATAATGATTCGGACCATCCAATCATCATCAAGAACAATTTAGACCATTTAATTGTATAATTAAGTTCTAATTGACACCTAATAAGAATGCCTTTTCTAGATAGGCCACATGAAAAAACAGTCCTAAAGGATTTAATATCGCTCCATACAAGAGTGTGGTTATCAGAAATATGAGAGCCACAAACTGTGAGAGTTTAGATTCTAGTAAATTATGAAATACAATTTCATACTTCTAACATATACATGGTATTAATTAGTTTTACATTGTTCTTACCACATCAATGGAAGTAATTTGAATCTACTATGCAACAAAGATGCCATATAAGCCATTATAGCACGCCACATCTCTTTTCTAAGAGTCCTTGAATAATGTGATTACCTATGAAACATGCATTGATTAACATTGTTTTATTTAATATATAATAAAATTATTAGTCAAAATTCAAAATTATTACTAACACTTAAAATATTTTATATATTTAAATAATAAGAAACTAGTATTTTTAATTTTATCATAAATCATGTCAAAATGCACAAATACTTTTATTTTAGAAAAGATCCTAAATTAATCTAATTTTTAAATATAAAATAAAAACATTCAACACCAGAATAATTGATATCTTCAAACAAAAGTATATAATTTTTTTTGCCTATTATACATTCACCATTAATTAATTTATTGAAATAAGAATCCATTTTATACAAAATATGCAATGTTTGTATCAATACATGTTTCTATTATCTAATTTTGTATGAAAAGTATATTTCAGCTTTTATTTTAAACAAACAAAATGTTATTAAAAATTATGATATAATTTTTGATTTTCAATGGAGAAGTTAGTAATCCAAAAGAAACTGAGGCAAAAAGAAGCTTTATATTATTTTAGGGATTTTTATTTTAAAAATGTTCAAGGATGTTCGTTTCATATGTAATTACTTTCTTTAAGGCCTTTTCAAAAGAGAATATGTGGCGTGTTGCTAATTAAGCCTATATGGCGGAACTAGACTCCCACAAGAATCACTTGACTTCTATGTGTAACCCGAGTTATGAATTTAATTTCTAACTTTTGTTATAGACCCTTGAGTTACTTATATAAATGACAACACTGTTATTTTTGTTTTAACGGTTATGTTATTTTTGGGATATTAATACATTTTTATACTTATATGTATAATCACATAGGTTAATAAAACAACAAGCCTAATGATTTGTGAAGACATTTTTTCTCTATTTTATTTATTTATTTTTTTATAAATCAGTTAAAAAAATTCTTATGGAAGATACAACACTATTGGGAAGAAATGATCTTCTGTGACTAGTATGTGATGTAAACAACGGGAGATTTGGTGACGATGAAGATGCTAATGATACGATGTATCAAATGATTGTGATTATATGAGCTGGCATTGCGTAGTTTGCGTGAACAAATCAATGCGTGATAAGACAGTCGACAAACGAACGTGTCTCGATAAACCCAGTCACCGATAGCGAACTGTCACCGAGGCAAAAGATGGGGCCGTACCCCTGAAACAAGTCCCATCCACTCCATCGACTGACACTGGTGTAAGAAAAAACATTATTGTGCTTAAAAATCAACATGAGACTTCGTTATCATCCAACATAAAAGGCCAAGGAACTTTAACTTACATTGGCAGCCTTTAAATGGGTCCTTCTTGGACTCACCCTCGTGAACGACATATATAAGAGGAAGTAGGGCCTTACAAAAAGCGTGCGGATCCCATCCCATACACTAGAGGCCGTTACATGAAATAAAATGCATATTCAATATTCAAAAAATGATTGGAAATTCGAAAATTAATCCAACTCTTACCCAATTTATTCTGTTTGAAACCCTGTTCTAGACACCATATGTACACCAAATCTTAGACAGAACATTTATTTTAATTTTGGGTAAAAAAACCTAAGAGGGACAATGACATAAGCATATCTAAGAGTAAAAGCCACTTTAATTATTATTATTTGTAACTTCAATGAGGCTGTGTTTGACAACTACTTGTACTGTAATCATTGTGCAATGCAACAATTTCATTTGAGTTTTCCATGCTTTTGTAACCACAACGGGATGGTTTTGCAATGAAACTATTCAGTTTATAAACCTAAGATGACTTCATCTCTTATTGTAATTAGCAAATCAATAAATATTTGAATTAATTCATTACAAATCATCACTTCATGACTATAAATGCTTTGGAAACTCAAATGAAATGATTACATTTCAGGTGACTGCCAAACAGGTAATAAAGTTTTTATATTAACAATGTGATTGTTTGTAATGAACTTATGTAAATTTGGGTTTGATGACATTAGTCATTTCATTTTATAGAAAAAACCTAAAATGACTTTATTTCTAATTATAGTTAACAATTCTGCTACTTGTAGACAGGACCTTAACAGATCATAGGCCAAGAGAAGGTCCTTTGGGGTCCATCTTCCTTGCGGATCTATTTAGTTTAACAGATCGGCATGTCACTGAAAAAAGAGGCTCACTACCCTTTTTTTTCAAGTGAGGTATCGATCTGATAGGCCAAACAGGTGCTGTATGCAAAATATATTATATTAACATGAGTTTTAACGTGCGAAATCTATTAGGTGGGTCCCAAGCTTTGAAGAAACAAACTTGAGACATGTGCGCAGATACGGCAACCCTAAACCCATAAATGGCCTGAGATTCCAAACTAAACAAAATTTTAGGTACATTATTCCAATTATCTTCGCAGCTAAAGTGCCAAACCCTCCTAAAGTTAAGTTAGTTGATATCCATAAATGATATGGACCAATTGTTTTTTGTGGTGTTGGTGCAGGCATCGAAGCTTTACAGTGACAAAGGGATTTCTATCATGTGGCGGACTAATGATGGTCGATCAGACTCGATTTGTTTTTATTTCCAACTTATAGTGTGTAAACATTGATTTCTCTAGCTCATTCTAGATAACATCTTTTATATATTGCTATACCCCTTCTTTGACATGTGACTCATTGCAGACTTGTCTTATAAAAAGGGAACACCTTGAGGGACGCCTGAATCTGTTTTTGGATTGTCAAACTTAAGTGTCATGTGTTAGAAAAGCAAATAATCAGCGGCAGCAAATTTTTCTGTAGCTTTTTGTAGCGTGACCAAAAGGATCACAAAAAAACAAAGGCCCATGTTAAAAGAAAAAAACCCATGCTTTTTTGGCTGTGCTACAAAAAGCGACAGTAAAATTTGTTACAGCTGATAACTCCCCGTTAGAAAAGGCAAATTGTCAAAGTAGTGACCTTCGCTTGTTGCCTTCCACTAGCAGCAAGTAGGCCCAGGTAAAAGGCTAAAACAAAAGAATGAAAACAAATGTAGTGTCCAGGACTTTTCATGTCACACAAAGGTTCAATGTATAGGATTAAAACTGCAAATTTGGTTTTGAAATTAAAAAATAGGTACCCATAAATATAGAAGAATGATTGTCTTTGAATTTGGTGTCTCTTTTTTTTTAGACCTGAACACTTTTTGGACCCCAAACACAAGAGCACAATATGTTTCTTCCTGTAATTCACCATAAACAATACAGACACTTTGTCATACAGAACATACAGAACATGATGTGTTTTTTAATTTAGTCTTTTTTTACCACCTTTTCCAACTGAACATTTTTTTGGACGTTTTTACCCCAAACACGACAAGTGTCAACTTATAATTCACCATAGACACTACAGAGACTATTTCATCATAGAACATTTGCTGGAAAAATATAGTAATATATATGTATATGGTATTCAGAATCAGCTTGTTGGCATTACCAAGCACTTTAGCCTAAGCATCTTGGCATCCACTTAAGAAGAAGCACAATTATACAAATCCAAGTTGTTCGTCTTGGTGCAGTGGAAACAAACTTGATATACAACGTGATGGGAATATGGATCCTAATCACTCATGTTCAATACAGTAAACAATAACTCAATAAGAAAAAAGATCAACAAACACACATACAAGACAGGAGTTTTACCGGGTTCAGCTCTTTGGCCAACATCTACGGGTGTTGTCCATTCTTTATTATAAACTAGAGAAATATAAGTTAAAATAAATAGAATCTCCCATTTCTCAGGTCAATCCCAAGTTTCAAGAAAACCCGAAAACTTGTTTTATTGTAGCTCTTCCATTCAATAAAATGTAGAACACTTTCTCACTTTCTCTCCCAGCCTTGAGAAGACCCTTCATCTTTTTGTTTCATTTGAGGAAAAAATTAAAAAAAAAAAAAAACCCAACAAAAGTAAACCATACAATAACCCCATTTTTTCTCTTGAAGAACTCTCTTATACTAAGTCATTTTTGTTCAACACTTAATTTTGGCTCAAAGCCTATTGTATTCTTTCAATTGAAAGCATCGACTTTTTAAAATTGATCATAGGGACCACTTAAGTGATTAGATGGCCACCTATATCTCAAACCTAGGTGATTAGATGACTACTCACATCCCCACTACCCTTACCACATTTCAATCATATATCACAGCACTTTGTAATTAATAGAATTCTTTATCCTACGAGATCTTCATTGCAGGGCTCAATTTATTTATCTTTCCATCCTTCCATTGAATATCTATCGCCTCCTAAATAAATCATTTCAAGATCTAGAAATCACGATCATACATCATTCCTTTATAATACACCCTTGAATTTTCATAATTTAAGCATCAAATGACTTACCAAACATCACAGATGTACTTAAAATGGCCTAAAACCCTAGCCTAAAATAAAATGGTTCAATCATCAACAATTCTTCATAGGATTCAACGAATCTTGATTCTCGATTTGAAATCTAGCAAAAATTGAACAAATTACATATTGGGTGATTGATTAAATGCGAAAGATGCGTCTAAAATACCCACCCTAGGATATAGTCATGATTATCAAATCATTTTTTGATTAACATTAAGGCTGTGTTTGGCAGCCACCTGTAATGCAATCATTTCATTTGAGCTTCCTAGGCTTTTGTAGTCGCAATGGGATGGTTTTGCAATGAAACAATTCAGATTTGCACTGAATTGTGCCTGATAACAGTAATCATTTCATTTTTTAGAAAAACGTGAGATGACTTCATTTCTAATTGTAGTTAACAAATCAGTATAAATTTGAATTAGTTCATCACAAATCATCATCTCATGGCTATAAATGCCATGGGAAACTCAAATGAAATGATTACATTTCAGGTGACTGCCAAACAGGCTATTAATTATGTTCTCACTTAGAAATATAAGTATCTATATTTCATTTATACTTATAACATCTTTTCGTTCTCTTATACCCTGTTTGGCAGCCACTTGTAATGTAATCAATTCATTTGAGTTTCTCAAGACATTTGTAGCTATGAGGTGATGGTTCATAATGAACTCATTCAAATATAAACTGATTTGTTAACTACAATAAAAAATGAAGTCATGTTCGGTTTTTCTATAAAATGAAATGCCTTATGTTAGCAAGCACATATCACAACAAATCTGAATGAGTTCATTATAAACCATCCTGTTGGGGTTACAAAAGCTTTGGAAAACTAAAATGAAATGATTTCATTACCGGTGGCTGCCAAAAACGGCCTAAAACCAAACTTTGAATTAATACGGCTCAGACTGAATTTAACTAAACCAAACAAGATTTTTAATTTTATTGGGCATGGATATATATATATATATATATATATATATATATATATATTTTAACTATGGTAGGGCTGGTCGGGATCGAGCCCGGACTGGGCTCAGATATTTGTCTAAGTTTCCAGGTGAAGTCGGGCTTGCTCACATTCTTCGAAGTCTTGAGTGGTCTATCCCGTAATAACATAAGCAATATATTTTATTGTCTCATAGATTATATTGACGTTCAAGTTGTGGTTGTTGTTATGATTATATTTATTATTATAATTATTATTGTTGTAATCATCGTCGTCATTGTCGTCATTAGGTCATATGATGTAATTTACTAATAAATCAATCAATTTAAAAACTAATCAATTTTTTACTTATCTAGATTTTTTCAAGCATAAATTGATTCATTCACCATATATAATACGGAATTAATGGGATTATCTTGTAACCTGTTTGGCAGTCACCTGAAATGTAATAATTTCATTTGAGTTTCCCAAGGCATTTATAGCCGTGAGGTGATGATTTGAAATGAACTAATTCAAATTTATACTGATTTGATAACTACAGTTAGAAATGAAGTCATCTCAGGTTTTTCTATAAAATGAAATGGTTAATGTTATCAGGGACGAGTTGGTACAAATCTGAATGGTTTCATTGCAAAACCATCCCATTGTGGCTACAAAAGGCTGGGAAACTCAATGAAATGATTGTATTACAGGTGGCTGCCAAACACAGCCTTGAAGTATGGTATCTTTATAATACAATGCATGTGTCATTGCTAGGGGTGGCAATCTTAACTTCACTGGACATTGTTTGGCACGGCCCATAATTCGGCATGGGTTATGTTTCAAGCCAAAGTTGGGTCAAGGCTGGGCCGTGCTTGACTCTGTAATACGTATGCTGGGCTCCTGAGTTCGGATTAGCCAACCAAATTCTCAAACCCAATTCGGTACTACAATTGAACTTTTCTAGGTTTATATTTGATCTGAGATCAGATGCATTAATACATTTAACCTAACTCTCCTTCCCTGATCTTTTTTATTTTATTTTATTGGGTAGGGCAACTCGGGCCTGCTGCTGCAGCATAGGGGGTGGCAATTAGTATTGGCAGGTTGGGTTTGTGTCGTATTGAGTTAAGGGTATATGACCATATGGGTCAACTTGAATATGACCCATTCATGAATATTGTCAAAGTGGGTTGACCTGCAACCATCCTTGACCTAGAAACATGATTACAGCAAACCCTAACTAGCTAATTTCATGTCAAGTTCATGGGTCGAGTGATCTAGGGGTGGCGATTCGTGTTTGTGTCATGTCGAGTTAAGGGTATATGATTACTATATGGGTTAACCTGAACATGGCTCATTTATTAATCGTGTCAACACGGGTTGACCCACTTTGACCCAAAACACGATTACACAGTAAACCTTGATAATTTTGTATTGGGTTCACAGGTCTTGTCAAACATTGCCACCCCTACCCACAATGCGGGAGTGTAAGATGTCAATACAATCACTTATGGAATACCACTACTGTCATCCTTCGAGTTTATAATTTTTGATAAAAAGAAGTTCTGTGTTGGCTGTCTTCGATTTTCACACGTAAAGAAAAGTCATTTAGAACAAAATCAGCGTAGATTTAGCTTTTAAAATCATCTATTTTGAATAAGCATTATTTGACTTAGTAGGATTCCTAATTTCTAGTTTTCTTACACTCTAAGATATTGTAATCTTGGAAAGTTGAGTAGAATATTTGTTCTTTCCTTTTTTATCTCTCTTTGATGCCTCTCTTTTCTTTAAGTACATCTATTTGCGCAAACTACTCTAACCCGACCCAACACGGCTCAACCCATCTTGGAGTGGTGCTGGGCTAAGAAGTTCAGTTTGGACCCAATGATCTGGTTCTGTCATTTTGGCAAAAGAGCAACTTAAGGTCAAGTAGCAAAATGGCAATTTCTAATTTAGTATGACGGGCGAGGCACTAGGT
>JAOXJP010095962.1:0-14536 GCA_025762735.1 Platanus orientalis | reverse complement strand
ATATATATATATATATTGATCCGTTCCGATTATACATTTGTATGTGTGTGTCTATATATCTATTGTTCCTCAAGATTTGATGTGCCCCCTTAACAAATACCTAAGGTCCGCCTGCATGCAGAGGTGTACATGTAGCATCGAAAATTGAAAATCACATCCCCAAAAAGTGTAAACCATTTTGTGGACGTTCCGCGTTCGCCCCTGCATGCGGGCAGACCTTTGGCAGTTATTAGGGGGGCCATCACCGATATATGGTACATGTATTTGTTGTTGATGAGATCAACCAATCTCTATATATAAACCAATCATTTATGGTATCTAATAAGGCTTCGTCTGTTTGTCTAGATTTGGGATCCCTTCCATTGATTAGATGGTTTCCCTGCATCTGGTTGGTTGGACTAGAAACCAATCAATATTATTGCGTATCCAACCGAATCCATTTTTTTTGTATTTTGTTGATTTCTCTTTTTCATCTTAGGTCAGATTTGTGATCAAATAATGTGTTACCTCCAGTGGATTCCACCTGATTTGTTTTATACTTCTTGACAATCAAATAATTGAATGGAATTATTGTACTGTTTTCTATTCCATTTTGAGATGGAGCTTGAGGGTATTTCAACAACATAAGTGTTAAGATGAGGGTATTTTAATAAATATATCTAGAGGCTGGATTTGGTAAGACAGCTTAGATAGTGGCTAATGTTGTAATGCCATCAGGCCCGAAAAATCAGTGAAAAAAAATTGAAATACAATTTTTGGGTTTTTTTTTTTTTTTTCACTTTTGGCACTGATGTGTTGGCCCTGATATCATTCCAACTTTAGCCACTCTCCAAGCTGTCTTATCCAATCCGTTTGCATATATCTAACATCATGTATGATGTAAGAAAAAAATATAAGAAAAGAAAGACAACCCCTAACAAGAGTTTAGCTTGACGAGCCCGATAGATACGAGTGGCAGAGGGAAAGAGAAGAAAAGGTTAGAGAAGTATAGAAGGGGTTTAGGATTCTAGCGGGGTGAATGGAGATGGCAAATAGATAAGGTTTTAATTTTAATTTTCTTCTTTTTTTATTTTGTCTTCTTCTTATTTTTCCAATTTTCTCTACATTCAAGACTCAACAACCAATAGCCAAAGCAAATCCTTCTCAAAAAATTTTTGTTCAAATTTATTATTATTTTTAAGATGTGAAGGATTTTTTTTTACCTTTTTTTTTTTTTTTTCCAAAAAACAAATGTATACCACTGGTACGGGGCTAAGGGTGTATGACAATGTTTTTTTGGTAGATATTTTTTTACACTTGAGGGTTTTTGTGTGACCGAATATCTAGATTCATATCCATATTCCTATATTTGATTATCTAAACGGACATGGTAACGAATATTATTCGTAAAGCCAATTAATTAGCTGCAGCAAATTTACTGATACACCTTCAATTTAAACAGATCGGAAATGGGTATTCGGACTGAATCAAATCAGTTTGCAGCCCTAATAACACCCTCAACAACTTTAGTTGGAAAGTGTTGAAAATTAAAGTAGCCAATATGTAGAAAAATTGAGGTGGGCTGGCCCAGCACTGCCACCAGCCTTGAAATGCTAACCCAAGATAGAGCTGGGGGAGCTTTTACAAGGTTTAGGCAGTAGTAGGGTTATCTTCCATGTAGTAGTAGGGTCAGATGTGAATATTTACCCGGCGCTGCAGCAATCATTCATGGAGTGCCATGTGGCATTAGGTATTGACACCACCACCCTCCTTGTTAGTACCTGACACTACATGGCGCCCCATGACTGGTGGCTCCAGCCCTGGAGTAAATATTCACGTCGCAGAGGATATCAACCCCCCTGGATTAGTCATGTATACAATTCCCTGCCATGTATTTCATGTTTCTCCTATGAATACCCGATTATCAATGAATTGGGCTAGCTTGGAGCTCAGCTTGTCGTGAGTTGAACTTGAGCCTTGTTTGAAGCTCCCAAGCTTGAGCTTGAAACTTGTTTGAGCAAGGGCTATGAGTTATTGGAGAAATGTTCTTGTTCTGGTATGCATCTAATCCAAAATAAGTTTATCTAGTTCATTTATAATAAAAAATTCGGATATTCAAAATCCGGTTCGAAATCTGAATTATTTAAGCGGTTAGGATACAGATATAGTTTTATAATATCTGTTTGAGATAGGATAAGATACAGATATGCTCATATCCGTTCTGTTTGCAGCCCTAGTTTGAGCCTCCAATTCAGATTGTTTACCAAAGTGAACCTGCCGAGCTGCAAAAAGCTCAGTTTGCAAAAAGCCCAATGTATCAAGGGTCTTATATATGGGCTGCTGGGCCTTCTCAACTAGCTATATTTTTACCAATTAGAAACAGGTTTGGCTCATGGACTATTGGGCTTTAAAATGAGAGCATAAACAATAAACTTGATTTGGTGAGCTAAGCTGAACCAAGCTCACATCGATCTTAATGAGCCAAGCCTAAGCTTAGCACCTCATGACCCTGGGTCTAATCCTTGCATGACAAGCCTGAGTTGAGACTGGCACCTTATCTATGTACACTAAAGCAAAGGGTTGCTGGGTTGCTGAGTTGGACAACCCCTCCTAATTTTGTTAGGTTTTTTGGATTTTTTTTTAGAGAGCTACTTGGACAACCGTAAAACAGTTTCTCGTCTCTTATCCCTAATTTATTTTCAATCACATCTCCAACTATCCTTATTTTTTTTCACCCACATCTCTCTCTTAAAATGAATTAAATACTACTAAAATGCTGGATGTGCACATTCCTATTTCTTCTCTCACATCTTCAAGGGTCTTACACGGGATTTCAACTTTTTTTAAATCTGTATACACCGTGCATTCGCTATTTTTTAATTTATTTCTAATTCTCATTGGTCATTGACCCACGTTTACACAGGGCATTCATTAGTATTGTTTAAAATAATTAATGTGGGACTATGATTCTCATTTAACCAAATGGTAGAGGACTAAAATTGGAAACGTGTCACATGGGAAGTGGGTCGTTTGTCTTAAACCCCTGGCAAGTGGGTCATTCCCAAAAAGTGTAAATCACTTTTTCAGCATTGATGTATTGGCCCCTGATGTCAGTCTGACCTTAGGGGTCGCACCAAATCCCAGCTAGTCTTAAACTCACACTTTGGGCTACTACATCAGCTACCCTGTATAGGGAAAGATGGGCTAGGCTTGCCTTAGAGAGTCCCCTGTTATTGACTAGACCTGGAATACTTAACTAACCCTGGCCGGCCTCCACCACTAGCCTACTCACAAATTTCTTTCCAATTAAACCAATAATTATTATTGATGAAACTTGAAATCGGCAGATCACATATGGCTGCATGGCAAAGACCCTCAAGCAATCAATTGCACACAGAACAGGAGACACCAGTGTGGCACCGACCTACACCTCTCCAAAGTCAACTCATGGAATTCAAATAACGAAAAAATGTTAATTCTAACTTTTCTCTCTTTTTTGTATCCTTACCTTTTGGGGTTAAATGGCCTCCTTTTATAAGACCGAAAGGGTCTGATATTTGGGATCCTTTAACAGATTATTTTCCTAGATCATGGGCTGGGATTTCGGAGATTGCACGATCTCCGACATGGATCTTGGAGAAGATCCTAGGGCAGTTACTACATGCCTTTGGTGTCGCTAAGTTGGGTTATGTCTATCAGACGACTATTTCTTCTAGGTCAAGCACCCTTCTATGACATGAGTTCCTCTTACGTGGTTTTTCCAACCCGGCTGACAGTGTACTTTATTTGGTTCAAGTTGACCAAATGTATTATCTCCTCATCAGTTGCCGCCTCATTCCTAAGCCCGTTAATAATTTGGGTGCAAAGAATCGATGTCGTCGCTCGGTCAAATAGGTTCATGATGCCATGTATCCCACTTCCGTTAATTTCTAGTAGTTACTTTCCTCGAGTCGCACACGTATCAGATGGTGCAGGTTTCTCTTCATAATGTTGAGTAGGGATTGGGGTTCC
Source organism: Platanus orientalis (assembly GCA_025762735.1). Taxonomy (NCBI): domain Eukaryota; kingdom Viridiplantae; phylum Streptophyta; class Magnoliopsida; order Proteales; family Platanaceae; genus Platanus; species Platanus orientalis. The sequence goes on along the minus strand of JAOXJP010095962.1, from coordinate 10,546 downwards.
CATTGCCTATAAAATCGCCCCAAGGACACCTCACTCCTCATTTGAAAACTTTTGTTCCTTAGCAAGCACTGTTATCTTCTTCTCCGTCTATGGTGTCTACTTTGTGAAATCATTCTTCATTCGCAACATCTTTAATTCCTTTAAGCTTTTTCCCTCATTTTCTTTTGTTTTTCTTTCTTTTGATCCTCTATTTCTTCGGTCTGCCCTTGCTTCTTGACATTGGATCCCACTAACTCCTCCTTAGGTTTTCATCTAATCCAATTGTGCTTCTTCCTTAGGGTGCCGATAGGGTCCCCTTGATTTGAGTGTATTTCCTTGTGACCTTTCTTTCCTTGGTAGGGTCTTTAGTGAAATCGTTACCCTTCTTGGTTTGTCCGTTGAGATTATTTGTGCCCTTAGCAGGTTGAGTTCTGATGGTCTTGGGTCTGACTCTTCTTAGTTAGTCCTGGCTTTGAATGATCCCCATGTTTGGGATGATTCAGTCAACCAGGATCAATCATCTGGTTCAGACCATTGTCTTGATTCACGAATGAACCTTATGCGGTTGAGGGCATTCCTTCCATACTATTTGCATCTAACCTTAGAGACCTTTGCTCATTTTTTCAAATCTTTGCGGGGACTCAACTTAGAGTCCCTTAGCCTTAAAAGCGAGCCTGCACCTTTGTTCTTAGGGAAGCCTACTTTTTTTATCAGGCTTTGAACGGGAGCCTTTAGTTTCCCGTTCTGCTTTTTGTCCGTCAATTGTTGTCCCATCTTTGTTTTACTCGTACCTAGCTTATGCCGAACGAGTGGAGGATTTTGATAAGCTGTATGGTACTGTGGCCATCGTGTAGTAACGGTCATGACCACTTTACCATTTTGTATGCTAGTGGTACTTCATTTCTCGGAACAGATTCTGTATGCTAGTCACTAGTCTTCCTACCTCCCATAAGGGATGGAAGGAAAAATATATCTTTGTTTTCAGGGATGGTTGGGAGTCCTGCTATTGGGAGGACAGTCTTGATCATGTGTTCAACGTTCCCAAAATATGTGGCAAGCCACATTGTTCAGGTGAACCCTTTTTTTCTACTCTTGGTCTAATAATGCTTCTACTTTATCTTATTGATTTGACTAACCTTCTAGCCTCCTCATCTTTAGTTTTGTCTGAGTTGGTGTTGAACGATGAATAGTTGTTTCGAGTGAATCGAGCTGCTACTCATCTAATCAAGGACTTTTCTATTTTAGTTACTTCTGAGTCCCTATTTACCTATCTGCTCAGTCCAGAACCTAGTTTGGATAATCAGTCTAAGGGGGCTGGTGGACCTGCAGCTCATTTTTCTGCTTTTCCTTTCCTTCTTCTACTTCTCCCCCCTTTTTAAACATTTTCTTTTTTCACCCCAGGAATTTCTACTCTTCCATCAAAGGGTGCTTTGGGAAGGGCTCATGCCAAGACTGGTGGTGATCCCTCGAGACCAATTGCCAAACGTCCTCGGTTCAGTCACCATCGTCCTACCGCCAAGGATAAGTTTGTTGGGTCATCGGCCCCTACTGCTCTCACACCGCCTTTTATAGTCGACCTAGAGGCAGTCGTTGACTCTGCCCCTGCCTTTGAAGAGGCGGTTGATGACTTATCCCAATACCAGTTGAGGGGTCACACTGATAAGGGGAAGGGAGCCTCCTCGGTCTCTTTCCTTCAGGACGCAGATAGTGCAGTCGAGCATCTTCGCATGATCCTCTCTAGGGATGACCTTGAGAGTGTTAGGGCATCCCTTTTAGAACATTGGCTAAGAAGGTCTTCTTCAACTTTGGGAAGGTATTATTTTACTTCCTTTTATCTTATTCATCATGTCTCAGCTCTCTGTTCACAACTAATCCTTTATTTTTGTTTTGCAAACAATGACTATGGTGGCGGCCTTGTCTTAGTGCCAACTGGGTTTCGAGGCCTATATCAACGAGTTAAAGGAAAAGCTCACAGAAGACAATGTCAATCGGTCATCCCTGATAAGGAGGCTCACCAAAATAGAAAATAATCTAAACGGCACCGAGGCATCTCTTGAGGAGGCTCGGGACCTCCTAGAAGGGGAGAAGGCCAGCGTAACCATTTTTCAAAGGTTGCTGACTGACTAAAAGAAGGCCTTCACCATGGAGAAGTTATTGTCGAGGTTGGAATTGCGGCTTTCAGGAAGTTTGATGTGTTTGAGGATATTACAACTGAATATTACATTAGTGGCTTCATGACCCTTTGCAAACGGGCAGTCCGAGCATATCCTAACCTTGGCTTATCTATGTTTTGGGCGGATGTTGAGTCGGAGTAGGTCACTCAGGGCGCCGAGGCTGTTGAGAACGACCAGGAGAAGGATGATACCACATCCTAAATAATCTCTTTCTCTTTTTTCTCTTTTTTTTGGCATGGGTTGGCTGTGTGCCTCCTTATTTTTCGTACACCTTTTGCAATGAATGAAAACACTCCCTTTCTTGAATTTTGCTGTTCTTTTAGCTAATTGTGTGAGATTAATCTTTTTGCTGATGCTTCTTCACTATTAAGAGTCACCTTTGTTTCTAGTTAACCTTATGATTGAGCTTCATTATGCTCAGGTCGTTTCGGTTGACCCTTCGGTTTTTACTACTTTTGGGTGATTCGTGCCATCCATGACTTAGGTCATTGTTGTGAATTAGCCATCTTTTGGCCATTGTCATCACTACCAAGCATTTTGGGTCGTTGTTGTGACTTTTTGCCACTCTTGGGTGTTTTGGGTCGTTCTTGTATCCTTAGCCATTTTCTTGGCTTTTCACCACTCTCGGGTGATTTAGGTCATCATTGCTACTTTTTTTCACTCTTGGGCGATTTAGGTCATTCTTGTGACCTTAGCCATTTTCCTAGTTTTTCACCACCCTTGGGTGATTTAGGTCATCCTTGTGACTTTTTGTCACTCTCGAGCGATTTGGGTCATTCTTACAACCTTAGTCATTTTCCTGGTTTTTCACCACTCTTGAGTGATTTAGGTTGTCCTTGTGACTTTTTGCCACTCTCAGGCAATTTAGGTCGTTCTTGCAACCTTAGCCATTTTCCTGATTTTTCACCCCTCTCGGGTGATTTAGGTCATCCTTGCCACTTTTTTCCACTCTCGGGTGATTTGGGTTGTTCTTGCAACCTTGGACATTTTCTTGACTTTTTACCACTCCCAGGTGATTTAGGTTGTTCTTGCGACTTTTTGCAACTGTCAGCTAATTTAGGTCATTCTTGCGACCTTAGCCATTTTCTTGGCTTTTCACCACTCTTGGGTGATTTAGGTTGTCCTTAGGACTTTTTACCACTCTCAGGCTTCACACTTTTAACTTACAGAATGACACGCACATGAAGACAAAGGGACTTATTATTCAATAATTGATATATATGATCCTGTTATTGATAATATCTTCTTAGATGTTTGGCATTTCATGGATGCGGTAGGGGCTGTCCCTCCAAGGTCTCTAGATGATAGGTACCCGATTAGGAATATTTTAACACCCAGTATGGTCCTTCCCAATTCGGACCAAGCTTCCCATCACTCGGAATATGGGTTATTATGCTCACTTTTCACAAGACGAGCTCTCCCGCCCTAAATCTTCTCAAACGAACCTTTGAGTTGTAATACATCACCATCATTTGCTAGCATGCAGGCATCTTGAGTGTTGCTTCGTGTCTCTTTTCTTCTATGAAGTCTAGATTTAGATGTAGTTTTTGCTGGCTCTACTTCGTATCATGCTACTCTATCCTATAGTTTTCTAGCCTAATCTCCACTAGGACTACCGCTTCACTTCCGAAGGCTAGTACTAATATAGCCTCTCCTATAGGGCTTCGTGGGGTGGTCCTATACGCCCATAGGACCTCAGGTAATTCCTCTGGCCAAGATCCTTTTAAAGCTTCAAGTCTAGTTTTGATCATCTTCAGAAGTGTTCTGTTGGTTACTTCCACTTATCCATTAGCTTGAGGGTGACCTGTGGAGGAGAAGTGGTTCTTAACTCCTAACTAGGAGTAAAACTCTCGGAATCGTCAGTTGTCAAACTGCTTCCCATTATCTGTGACTAGTACTTGAGGAATGTTGAACCAATAGATGATATATTTTGAGACAAAGTCCTGAATGTTTTTCTCAGTTATGGTGGCCAGTGCTTCAACTTTAATCCATTTGGTGAAGTAGTCGATGGCTACAACCACAAATTTCAACTATCGTCTTACTTGAGGCAGAGGGCCCACTATGTCATTCCACACACACTTAAAACTATTTAAATGTACATGTAATGATCTGTAAATTAGCACAAATTTAGAGACACCAATGAAAATGTAGGAAGAATCTATAAGCAAACTTTGTGTCATTAGATAGGCATGATAGTCGATAGTCCAACGAAACAAATGACAAACTAAATGGACACCAAATGAAAAGGATACGAGGGTTTGAGTGAGCAAAGGTCAAAATAGAAGAAAAAAATAGTTAGAATTACTAGGTTCCAACCTAATTAATCAAGAAAACCTCCGATCGATTGCCTAATTTTGTTTTGCCGAAATTTCTTAAAACATGGTTTTGAAAGAGATGAATTGGTCTTGTAAGAACATGATTAAGTAATGATTTTTTTTCAATACGATAATATTTTAAAGTGTTGTTTCCTCCATTTTGAATCCGTTTTTGCACTAGTATTATATGTAGAACTATGTTATTGAATGAAAAAAATCAAGAGTTTTGAAAAAGGGTTTTATTTATAAATTTGGAAAATCTATTCTATTAATTGTTTTGATCTTCTAAATATTTTTAAAGGTATTTGATTAGTGATTTGCAAGAAAATCTATATATTTGATTCTGTGATTTATATTGTATAGATCTGTGGTGTTCTTGAATCTTGTTTTTACAAAGAAAAGTGTTGGTTTTACATTCTATTGATCATGATTTGCAAAAAGTATTGTTCTAGACAGATTTGTAATGTTATTAAAAATATGTTCTATAAATTGTATTTAGATGGATCAAGCATATTTTGATATGTTATGTTGACTTAGTTAATGTAAAGAATCTGTATATGTTGCTTATATATGTGGTTTATATGTTTTGATTGAAATTACAAGAGAATGATATGTTATATTGGAAAGCCACTTTGTCCATCAAGGGGGCTTATTGATGGAACCCACCTCACTGGGTATATGGTGCGGACTGTTAAACCCACTTCATTTGGTATATGGTGTGAACTGTTATGGATCTTCATTATTGATTCATTGATAATAGTAACCCACCTCACCGGGTATATGATGCAAACTATTCTAGCCCTTCTCACCGGAAGATAAATGGTGTGAAATGTTATATGTATTAGTTTGATATCATATATATGTTCGTTTCTGTTCTAACTATGATATGATATATGGTTATGATCTATTCCATTATGTTTAAGTTAGAAGTATATGATTAACATTGTTTTTCCATTCTGTACATGAAACTGTAATTTTTATAAGATGTTTAGTATTGTAGAATATTGATTTATGAACTGTGTTGTTTTGTATATGAATTAGTAAATATGAATAATATATATTTCGTTTAGAGACATGATAGTTATTTTAGTTTAGTTCAGTTATTTCAGTTTATTTGAAAGATATGTAATAAGTAGTGAATTTTATTAGTTAGATTATTTATTGGTTTATATCAGACTATGGTTTATGATTATACAGGTTTATTTATCCTTAGAAAATTATGGATTTTATTTATAGGTTAGACTTGTGGGAATATGATTTATGGTTGTGGTTGACATAATATTCCGTAACATATAAATATGTAAAAGGAGAAATTTTTTACAGAAAGTTAATATGTAAATGAGCAAAAGTGTTAATGTCATGTGCAGAAATTCATGGCCCTACTAGTATGGGTTTCGAGGCACGATAGAGTTGGTATCAGAGCTAGGTTTGAGGTATTGTAGACTTATATGATGGAGCTCTAATTTTATATTTAGAAAGACAAACAGTTAAGGTCTAGAAACAGTTAGAACTAGAAAACCATAGGAAAAAAACATTAGAACAGTAGAATGAGATCTTAGAATTATATTAAAACTTAAAGATAATATGATATGATCTGGTTTTGATAAAGTCTGACATATTTAAGGATGATTTGATTAGTTTAGAAGTCTAACATTGAGTTTATTTTATTATTTTTAGGAGAAGATGTCACCTTGTAGGTCTCTTGTTTTTGATGATCAGGTTGAAACTAAGGACTATAATAGAGCGATTAGAGCTATCAAGGAGTTAACTGATTTAGTGCAGTGCCATATGACTGCTAGAGATAGAAATGTTGAACATGGAAACAATGCCTTAGAGCAGTTCAAGAGGTTGGGGTCATCTAAATTTAAAGGCTCATCTGATCCATTGGGGGCAAAAGCATGACAGATGCAATTAAAGAATATATTTGATGTGATATGTTGCACTGGGGTTCATAAGGCCTCTTTTGCAATCTTCATGCTTAAGGGAGAAGCTGAACATTAGTGGAAAACTACTAAAGAGACTTTATCATTGGAGGAAGATGAACCATTAACTTAAGGCGTTTTCCTTAGAGCTTTCCACAACTATTATTTCCCGTGCAGTGTTCGGGATGCAAAGAAGATGGAGTTCATGGAACTCAATAAGGGAAATAGGATAGTTCTGTAGTATAAGGCAAAGTTCATGGAATTAGTTAGGTTTTCTCCCCACATTTTAGGCGATGATGAGAGAAAGGCTATGAAGTTTCAAAAAGGACTGCGTACTATTATTTGGGTCCACATGGTGGCTTTGCAGTTGAGTACTTTTGCTGATGTAGTTGAGACTACTATGGTTGTTAAAAGGGAAGGTGAGGAGCTACAACATATTCAAAATCAGGAAAATAAGCGTCCTAGTCAGGAGGAATTCAGAAAGAATAATGACAATGCTAGGACCTTCAAGAAGGTAGTGACTGAGACTAGGACCCCACTGAATAGGGTTGCTTTCCCCCGCTGTGGAAAGACACATAGAGGTGTTTGTCATCTTAAGATAGGTGCTTGCAATATATGTGGGAAGGTTCATCACGTGATTAGAGATTTCCCAGTGATGAAGAATGAACAGACAGCCAAGCCTACAGATGGAAAGTCAAGACCAATGATTCAATGGCATGTCTATGCATTTACTGGGAAGGATACAAAGGCGTCAAATATTGTGGTAACATGTATTTTTCGTTTAATTTTGCATGATGTTAAAGTACTTATTGATCTTGGATCCACACACTCATTTATGTCTACTAGACTTATGACATACATTGATGCTACACCAGAACCAGTAGAGTATGATCTAGTTATATCCACTCTACTTGGCAAGACTATGATTATTGAGCAAGTTTATAAGTCATGTGTAGTCAGGAAATTGAGTCATTAACAGACTTGGTTCTATTGATCCTACAAGACTTTGATGTCATCCTAAGTATGGATTGATTAGCCATCCATTATACGAAGGTGGATTGTTAAGGTAGGGAGGTGACCATTAGTATCCCTAATCAACCCAACTTTATATTGAAGAGAATATAGATTTTTCCTAAAATTATTTTTACCCTACAAGCAGAGTGGCTATTATAGAAGGGTGGGCTAGGATACCTAGCTTACATCATTGAAGGATGAAGTGCGGATTGGAGACATAACCGTTGTTAGAGATTTTAGCGATGTGTTTCATGATGATCTTCTTGGCTTACCTTCGGACAGGGAGATTGAGTTTGCAATTGAGTTAATGGAAGGCACTAAGCTTATTTCTATGGCACCATATCAGATGATCCTAGCTGAATTGAAAGAGCTTAAGGCATAGTTATAGAATTTGATAGATAAAGGTTTCATCCACCCTAGTGTTTCACCATGGAGCGTACCTATTTTGTTTGTGAAGAAGGATGGAACCATGAGACTTTACATTGATTATAGGAAGTTAAACAAGGTGACAGTAAAAAACAAGTATCATTTGCCAAGGATTGATGATCTGTTTGATCAACTACAAGGTGCCAATGTCTTTTCTAAGATCGACCTTAGATCCGGATACCATCAACTTCAGATTAAAAATGAGGACATTCTCAAGACTATTTTCCATACTAGGTATGAACATTATGAGTTTCTAGTCATGTCATTTGGACTAACGAATAAGCTTGCTGCATTTATAGATCTTATGAATATAGTGTTTAGACCTTATCTAGATCAGTTTATCATTGTATTCATTGGTGATATTTTGGTTTATTCTAAGAGTTCAAAAGAACATGAAAAACATCTGAGGATTACATTGTAGACTTTGAAAGGCCATAAATTATATGCTAAATTCAACAAGTGTGAGTTTTGGTTAAACAAAGTGATTTTTTTAGGACATGTAATTTTAAATGATGAAATTTATGTAGATCCTAAGAAGATTGAGGTAGTGGTTACTTGGCCTAGACCTACGATTGTGACTGGGATTCGTAGCTTTTTTGGGATTGGCTGGTTACTATAAGAGATTCGTGGAACGATTTTCTAGCATGGCTAGACCATGGACTAAACTGACACAAAAGAATGCAAAGATCAACTTAAATGAGACTTGTGAGCATAATTTTCAAGAAGTAAAAGATCATTTGGTTTCTACACTGGTCCTTACATTATCATCCAACATAGGAGGAAAGTATGCGATCTATAGTGATGCTTCTAGAAAAGGTTAGGTTGTGTATTGATGCAAGATGGGAATGTTATTGCATATGCATCTAGACAGCTTAAACTTTATGAGCAGAATTACCTAACCCATGATATGGAATTAGTTGTAGTGGTTTTTTCTATTAAAAATATTGAGGCATTACTTGTATGGAGAAGCTCATGAGATTTATACATATCATGAAGTTTAAAATACTTATTTTCACAAAAGGATCTAAATTTAAGGTAGAAAAGATAGCTTGAGTTGATTAAGGATTATGATTGCACTATCCTTTATCATCTAGTAGTGGCCAATGTGGTTGCCGATACATTGAATAAAAAATCTTTTGGTGATTTGGCATGTGTTATGGCACACCTTAGAATACAGCCGGTGTTGAATGATAAGATTAAGGCAACTCATGGTGTAGATCCCTAGATTTAGAAGATCATTGAAGAGGTCAAGAAAAGACAGAAAGCAGATTTTGCAATTAAAGGAGATGATTTTTTATGGTATAACAAAAGGTTATGTGTGCCTAATGATCCTGAACTTAAAAGTGAAATCAGGGAAGAAGCACACAGACAACATATGCAGTTCTTCTACGGAGTACAAAGATGTTTAAGGACTTGAAAAAGTATTATTGGTGGAACAACATAAAGTAGGAAATTACAGATTTTATATCCAAGTGTTTGACTCATTAACTTATGAAAGTTGAACACCAGAAGCTAGTAGGATTATTACAATCATTGGAAATTTCTGAATGAAAGTGGGAACATATATTTATGAACTTTTTTAGTGGACTACCCAATACTATGAAGGGATTTGATTCTATATGGGTTATTATAGACCGACTGACTAAGTCTACAAATTTCTTATCCGTTCGAGTAAATTATTCACTTGATAGACTGACTGAATTGTACATTGATGAAAATGTGAAACTACATGGTATTCCAGTTAGAATAGTTTTAAATCGTGATTCGATATTTACTTTAAGATTTTGAAATAGCTTACAACAAGTTATGAGGACTATAAAACCCCGCACATGTTTCATGCATCCAGTAAGGTTATATATGCATTTTTGTATAATTAATCATTTTAATATAGTTAATTTTTGTATTAGTTGTATTTTAGCACACATAAGTGAGTGCAAGAAATTAAATCAAACATAGAAGGGAAAAAAAATGCAATAACAAGTCAAGGACATGACAAGTTCTGAAGCTGTCATATACAATTGGGATAACTTCATAGATAAATCTGTATTAATCCTATAAGAATCACCCCTATAAATCATATATTATTAAAAAGATCTATGAACCTACTTTTCAATGTCACAAATTGTTAGTGAATTGAAGTTTTATAAAAGAAGTTACGACAATTTTCTCACTAAGTGTCTATGTTGTCTAGTATGGTCTGAGTCAATAGATTTTGATGTAATTTTAAAAATATATCAATAAAAATGTATGATGAATTAGTGATCAAAATTTATGTCATAGGAAAGGTCTTGAAGTCTAGTTTTCAATGAAATAAATGGTGATCAATTACGAGTTTTCTAGAGAAAGTTATGACTGTTTTTTCATTAGGTGTTTGTGTTAAAAAAAATTTTTGGGTATGATGACATTATAAAAGTAAAAATTTCAGTATAATCGCAAAAATTATGATTTTTGCAAGATTTTAAAGAATTTTTCACTAGAAACCTACATAAACACGAAATTGAGGATTTTGGTTATTATTTAGGCCTATAAAAAAACATAGAAATTTATAAGAAAGGGGATCTTTGAAGAGGTTTGCAAATTTTTGGATTTTAAAAAAAGAACATGAGAGAAAGCTAGGTTTTGCAAGATATTTTGGGATTTTTTAAGAAGGAACTTGAAAGTAGGATTTAGTTTTATTTTTGGACCAAAAGGTAAGTAAACAAGAACACTTCTATGT
>JAOXJP010095951.1:0-14536 GCA_025762735.1 Platanus orientalis | reverse complement strand
GGGATAAGGCTATTGTTGTTATAATAAAATAATATAAACAATAAATCAATACTAAATCATTTATTTCTAGAAAATCATTGCCATATTTCATAGATAATATTTTATTTGATACAAAAAACATATGATTTATATTAAATAAAATAAAATTTTGTTTCTTAGATTATTGTCTAATCGATTCTATAGATGTTTTTACTCGCTTTCTCCAAATGCTTCTACTTGCTTCCTCAATCACTTCACCGTGCTTCCAACGTTTGGGAAGTGTGTTTCCCACTACTTGGGGAAGCGGTTTGGAATTAGCTTCCCAAATGAGCTTCCCACCTTGTACCAAGGTTCCCTGCAACTATGGTTTAGAGGGTGTTTCGGGAATCTTTATGTTATTATTTTTTTTAATAAAAAGAGGGGTACTTAGTGCTAGTCGTACAAGCCAATTAGGAGGGTATTTTAGGCATTTTGGGTCAATTTTTATTAAAAGGGTTTAAAAACCCTACTACAGTAATGATGTACACAGATTTTGAATAAGAAAATTTGAGTTTTGAAAAACCCATGCGTGGGCTATCTTTCCCTTCTTCACGATTTCCAAAGTGAGGAAATCCTGCCTCTCCCTCCCTTCCATCTTCATCTTTCTCCATTACTTCTCTTTATTCTACTTGTTTTCTCTTTCTTCCACATCATCTTCTACAGAATTTTTTGCAAATCCAACTTAACCATCAATAATCCATCTCATTACCACTCCCTTCCACTACATATTTGTTTAAACCATTTCAAAGGAGTGTCTACAACCCTTGAATGACCCACTTGAGAGTATCCTCATTCTCATAAAACCAGTTCAAAAACAACAAAAGGCTGATTACATAGTGGCAAGCGACAACTACTCTCGGGGTAGAATTTTTTTATATCAAAACTTCATACCTCGGAGCTTGATCTAGGGAAGATTTCAACACTTTCCAAGAGGATTTTGGCTTTACTTGAAGAGATAAGAACAGTATTTTAACAGCTCTACCGAAATTGAAGTTATGATTGATTTTCCGACTTTTCTGTAATTTTCGGGCAAAGTCTAATTGGGGTTTTTTTCTAGTTTAAATAGCTAGAGACCTCCTAAATTCATGAAATTTTGAAAAGAGTATCCTGAAGGTCTGCATGGAACACCCCTAAAATCTGGGAATTTTCTGATGCACATCAGGGGTATTTTGATAAGTTTCCAACTTTTTAAAAAAATTACAAAATTGCCACTGGGTTGAAAATTTCAGATTTAATTCCTTGGATTAATATTTGTTATTTGGAAGGTGTTTTAATTGTTCTGCATCATATATATATATATATATACAATCCCACCACCCTGGATCCATTATTAAGAAGACTGTCTTGCTCTCTTCTCCGACAAAGAAGCCCCCAAAATATCAATGATGCTTGAGCCCCTTCTTTCCACTTTGAATACCTCTATTTCTCTATCTTTGAAAACAGGTTCCATCCTTCCCTTCCCTCTTCCCTCGCATAGTTCCACCCTTATTTTTCTCTTCTATTCTCGAACTTTCATTTTCCAGTCAAGTAGGTGATGTTCCAACTTAATTTGAGCACTTGAAAGATATTGTTGTTTACACAACTTTGACAATAAATAGCAACAATGTTTGCATTTTACAATTAGTGTTAATGACCAAAATTAGTAGTGATGATGCGTGATTTAATAGCCAAATATGGCAGCAAACAGTAACAGGAAATGGAAGAGGTAGCAACGTGTCAAGTTTAAAGGTACCAACGGCTGCATTTGGTGGCAATGAATACAACCGACATCAATATTTGTAGCCTTGACAATACTGTGATTCCTCTATGGTAGAGGCTTTGGCCTTGACTCACGGTTTCAGATGTCTTAGGAAATTGGGTGTGTCGGGGGTTATAGTCGAAGAGGACTCATTTTCGGTCATTGGTTGGGGCAAAGGTAGTTGTATAAGCCCTTGGAGATTAGCTAGATCCATTCATGAAATTAGAGACTTAATACAAGAGCTGAATCCCTCATTCTCTGTTGTGCTGAGATCTCGAAATGATATTACTAATTCCCTTGCCAAGAGTGGAGTTATGAGAGTTGCTTTGTATTCGAGCCCTTGTTTCCCTTGATTTCCCTTTGCATATTTGCTGATTTTCTTTGATATTAATATAATTTTACTCTAGTTACGAATCAAAAGAAGAAAAAAAAAGCTGCAATGATCCTGGCTATTGTAGAGGCATCTAATGTTGTGCTTTGGTTGATAAAAAAGAATCTAGCAGTGGATACCGGCAAAAAAGAGGTTGGGCGGGGACAGAGGAGTGGTTCAATGTAATGGTGGTTGTGAGGGGATGAAAGAGAGAACATAGGAAGAAGATGAAACCAAAGTGATAAGATGATCCTCATGGTCATACCAACTGTATGAAGTTTAGATGTTCTTTGTTCAATAAGTTCAGTAAAAAAAATCATTTTAGGCGGTTGATATCACAATGATCATCACCCATAACCACTATTATCAACATAGACAATAAGGGTTGTAACTTTCCTTGTTGATGCTTCACAAAGAGGATATGATTTGCTTGACACTATTTGTAACCATTATTGAGCATAACACCTCAAAATCTCTCAAACTATGCTTGGGGAGATTACTTGAGGCCATAGAGTGCCTTTTTGAAGCGTGTCACCTTCCCTTTACCTGTGGATAGCTAGAAACTAGGAGGTAAACTTATGTAGACTTCCTTTTCAAGGTCTCCTCCATGTAGAAAGACATTTTTGATATCAAGTTTTGGTAATAGTCATCCTAGTTGGCTGCAACGGAGATCAAGATACAAATAGAATTCATCTTTGCCACAAGAGCAAAGGTCTTCTGATAATCAACCCCATAAATCCGTGTATATCCCTTGGTCACCAATTTGTCCTTATTTCACTCCACTACCCCATTAGGTTGCAATTTCACAAAGAACACCTACTTGCAACTTGCAGGTTCCTTCCCTCGTGATATCTTTTTTAGCATGTCAACTTTCCCCCTAAAGATGAGACTGGCCAAGGAAAAGAAGGAAACCGATTCATGAAAGATAACATCCATAGAAATAATGAGTCTCCGAGTAGAAGGATGGTAACATTTGTTTCCCTTCTGATTCAAAGCATACCCAAGGAACACACACACTTAAGAGCCTTGGTGTCTAACTTGGAGTAGTAAGACTTAGGAACATGAACATAGTAAATGCAATCAAACACCTTATGGGGAAGAGAGAAACCATGGGTGGAACATGAGACGAGCTCAAGGGGACGTTTAAATCCTAGAATGTGAGATGGCATACAATTCATCAAGTACGCAACAGCTTGAAGGGAATCAGCTTAAAAAACTTGGGTACATGCAAATGAAAGAGCAAGGCACGAGTAATCTCAAGAAGATGACGATTCTTTCGTTTAGCAATACCATTTTGCTCAGGATTACTAAAACAAGTAGTATGATGAAAGATACCATGAATAAACAGATAAGATGAAGAAGCATGAGACATATATTCTCCTCCATTATCCGAACAAAGAAGCTTCAGCCTAATATCAAACTAAGTGTCGACCAATTTGTGAAATAACTAAAAGGTCGAAAAAAACCTCTCTTAGATTTCAACAAGTAAACCCAAGTGGCCCTAGAGTAATATCATCAACAAAGGTCACAAAATAATGGAATCCAAACAGGGAAGTAACTGGGGCAAGTCCTTACACATCAAAATGAACAAGAGCAAATGGAGTAGTACTACTACTCGTACTAAGAGAATAAGAAGAACAATAATGATTGGCTAACTTACAAGTTTCACAATGGAGATCAGAAATGGAAGAACATAACCCCGTTGATGATACCTAGATTTGGTTCACCAAGATGGTTGCTTGATCGTCCTCTTCGGGGTGCTCCTGGATAGGCTCGCTACTTGCAATCAACATGTGAGGAACGCCGGTGTGGCACCGGCCTTCGCTACTCTGACGATCAAGTTAATGTTTTAGCAAAAAATTAGTCCCCTTTTTTGTTGGACGTCTTTTCCTTTATATCTCAACTTTAGGTGGTTAGGAGTGCCTGCCTGACCTTCAGGAATATTCCAAATTTGTTAGGAAGTTCGCGTAGAATACACGTGACGGCTCGATATTGGTAGAATCTCTGCACCACTTCTTATCTATAACTACCTCGTCTTAACAACGGTCAGTTTGTTTAGATCTATCCGAAGGTCGTCTCCCTTAGGATAGTCGTTCAAAGTTTCAAGTGGCCAATCATCCGACTCTCGGTCAGTCATCTGACTCTTAGTCTGCCACCTAGCTCTCGGTTTGTCATCTGGAATTTCTTTGGTCGTCATAGTCGATCGGCTTGTCGTGCTCCACCCCTGACGCTTGATTAGATCATAGTTGGTTTGATGCTCATGTAGTCCTATTGGTGGTCTAGCGCTTGGCTTGCGTGATAGTTGGTTTAGTCCAGGTGGGTCACCTGGCTGATGGGTTAAGCTTGGACAGCTTGCTCGGCCGGTTGGCTTGGGCTAAATACATCATCATCATTTGCCCCCTATTCCCTAGCTCGTCGGTCTGATCGGGCATTAGGAATTTAGGGTGTCACCTGAGACGATAGGCATGCCATCGTTTCAGTTCTAGCTTTATTGAACCTCGTGCCATTAATGGCAGTATGATGCGTCACATCCACTATCGTTTCTCCTCGAACTACGTGTTCATCAGACAACAGGGGTTAACTTTGGGCAATCTGACAGTAGGTGGTGTGATGGGAAAGCCTATAAAGATTGCCTTTACGCCGTTAATTTGTCCATTTGCATTCGAAGCTCTTCTTCCTTCGAAGTTCTCATTCCTGCTCGCGTCCGATTCTCTCAAGTAATGTTTGTGGTATCTTCGTCGTCTCGTCCATTTGGAGGTACATTTCTAACCCCTCCTTGTTATTTACTTTTAATTTCAATCTTTCTATCTCCTCTCCCTTTTTTCTTCTTTTTTTTAAAACGCCCACTCAGCTTTTCCGTCATTTTTAGTCTCCACAGTTCTCCCCCCTTTTTTTATTTTCATATTTTTACAGTCCGACCCTGGATCCCACCAAAGCTCCATTGGGTATTCATGTGACTCGTTTTTGCTTCTTCCTTCGAACTCGTCAGTGTCCGCATGACCTGAGTGTTCCTCCGATTGAGTTTTCTTTCCTTAACCGAGTTTTTAGTGAGCTTCTAGGAGTCCTCAGTCCCTCGGTCGAATGTCCTTTACACCCTCAGTTAGATGAGTACCCATTATGATTCTTATGAGTCTGTTATAGCTCTAGATCGTAATCTTGTTAGGGAGGATACCCCTGACTCGGCTTAGCCTTCAGGGCCTTCTCGGTCATCTCACTTCGCCACCATCCCCTATGCTGCTAATGGCATCTTATCCACAATGTTGGTTACTAGATTTAACGACCTTCACTAGTTATTTCAAATTCTCCCCTCGATCGTCCTAAGAGTCCCTGCCTCTGAGGAGTGGGTATGCGCCTGTCTCGCCAATGAGGTCTCTATTTATGAGCAGGCGTTAAAGGCAGGTCTTCGTTTTCCTATTCCTTTGTCCGATAGCTGCTTTCTCATCTCTGCCATGCCTCAGTCAAATCATGCCAAATGGGTGAAGGATCTTACTAGCCTGCATGGTGTTATAGCCTACCAGTAGTGGCGGTTAGGACCACCTAACTATTCCCGAGTTCCTTTACGGCTACAAGGTAGTGGAACTCCTCTGGCTGGTGGTATTTCACCGCTCGAACACCTGACCAAGCCTTGATCACTAGCCTTCCGACTTCGAATAGGGGTTGGAAGAGGAAATTCTTCTTTGTCTCGAGGGACGGATAGGAGTCTTGTCCTTGGGAAGGGCCGTCTGACTGGGTCTTCAATGTCCCTAAGATATGGGGGAGCCCTGCAGGGCAGGTAAACTTGTCTTTTTCTGTGTCAGTCGGTCTGCTCATAGTTTCGAATTTTTAATCGTTGTTTCTTGTAGTTTTAGCTGAGTCCACTGACCGAGGCCGAGTTGACTAGGTTGGATCACGCGTTTGCGCATCCAATCAAGGATTATTCTCTACTGGTGACTCCTGAGTCTTTATCCCTCTACTTATTTAGCCCCAAGCCCCTTTTCTTTGAACCCTCCGAGAGTCTTGTTGCTCAACCAGGTGGTAATCTCTTTCTCGTATTCATGATTTCTTTCTTTTTACAATCCTAACATTTTGTACTGTTTTGTTTAGGTATGTTTGCGCAACTGTCTAAGGCAGCTTTAACGAGGGTCTCAGGAAAGAACTCTATCGCCTATTCCTACAAATGCCCAAAGTCCAGCCATCATCGCTCGGCTGAGAAGGGCAAGCCGAGTAAGGTGCCCGTTGTGGTTGGTACTCCGACCGCCCTGGCTATCCCATCCATCGTCGATTTGGAGGTGGCACTAGAGTCTACACCCAAGTTTGACGAGTACGTTACCGACCTCCCAACTTATGCGCTAGGCAGATCATCTGTCAAGGGCAAGGAAAAAGCCATTTTGAAACTTCTCCAGGACGAAGACCGAACGGTGGCTCACTTATGCTCGGTGCACTCTGACGAAGACGTGGAGAGCTTCAAGGGCACTGGCTCGAGTGCCCTGGCGAAGAGCACCTTCTATGATTTGGGGAAGGTAAGAGAGTATCTCTTCTCTTTTCTTTTCTTCTTCCTTTTTTTTAATCTCATTATCATTTTTTTTAAACGCCTGTCCTTCGTCTGCCAGGTGTTGACGAAGGTCAAGACTCTCTAGCCGCAAACTCAGTTCGAAGTCTTACATTGGCGAGCTCCGAAAGAAACTTGCCGAGGTCGATGTTGATCGGTCAGTGCTGGCGAGGAAACTTGCCGAGACCAAGAACGTGTTGAAGGGCATTGAGGCGACCATGGAAGAGGTTTGAGACAAATTTGAGGGGAAGAAGGCTAGGGCAGCCGTACTCCAAAGGTCCTTGGACAACCTAAAGGAGGCTTGGGAGGGCGAAAAGGAGGTCGCCAATGAAGCGATTGTTGTGTTCAAGGAGTCTAACACCTTTGACGACGACGCCATTTCAAAATATTTCATTAGTGGCTTCAAGACCCTTCACCATCAGATACTCTGAGTGCACCCAAACATTAACCTTTCCATGTTCAAGGCCGACACTGAATCTGACTCGGTCGGGTCTGAGGCAAAGAAGGGTCTAAGGCAGAGAAGGAGGCAACTGATAGGGAGCCCGAGAAGGATGACGCCACTTCCTGAGGACAAAGCCTTCTCTTCTTTTTATCTTTCATGTAGGCCGAGGGCCATGTTTTTATTTATTTTCTTTGTCTATGTAGGCCGAGGGCCTCTTTATTAATGAATCACTTTCTTCACATAGTATCTCACAAGACATCTCCTCATCATACTTATGCTCGTTCATAGGTGGCTAGTGGGCCATCGTAGGGTTTTTATAGGATATTTCCGAGGGATAGTCATTTTCTAGACTTAGCCATATCTGTAGTTAGTCCGCTTCCCTGACACAGGTTTCGCCGTAGGAGGTTTATGGACCGAGGTTCGTTGTAGACCGAGAGTCGTTTTCCCAGACTTTTGACACCGTTCGAGACTCGTTATAGATTGTTGTAGACCGAGGGTTGTTTTTCCAAACTTGACCATTTTCATGGTTAATCCATCCTTCTAACACCGCTCAGGACTTGATGTAGATTGTTGTAGATTGAGGGTCGTTTTTCCAGACTTGACCATTTTCATGGCTAGTTCGTCCTTCCGACATCACTCGGGACTCGTTGTAGATTGTTGCAGACCGAGGGTTGTTTTTTCGGACTTGATCATTTTCATGATTAGTCTGTCCTTCTGACAATGTTTGGGACTCGTAAATTGTTGTAAACCGGGGGTTGTTTTTCCGAATTTGACCATTTTCATGGCTAGTCCGTCCTTCTAACACCGTTCAGGACTCGCTGTAGATTGTTATAGACCAATGGTCGTTTTTTCGGACTCAACCATTTTCATGGCTAGTCCGTTATTTCAACACCGCTCGGGATTCATTGTAGCTTGTGTTACACATATTAGCAAACGCAAGAATTTTATTATTTCATAACCGAAATTACATGCTCATTGGTAATGCCTTCTTAGATGCTCAATGTTCCACGGTTAGGGTAGAGGTTTTCCCTTCAAGGTCTTCAGGTAGTAGGTGCCCGCTCGAGGGGACCTGCTCACTCGGTATAGCCCTTCCCAATTGGGCCTTAGCTTGCCATCATTCGGGAGTTCTGTTGTCGTGCTCACCTTTCGGAGGACTAGATCCCCATGTTGAATCCCCTCGGTCGGACCTTTGCATTGTAGTATTTCATCATGATTTGCTGATAAGCCGCCATACGAAGTGACGCTTTTGCTCTCTTTTTTTTCCACAAGGTCTAGGTTCAATCGAAACTCTTTCTCTGCTTGCTCAGTCTCTGGTTGTTGGGTTCTAAGGCTTGCTAGACCGATCTCAACGGGTATGACCGCTTCACTTCCAAAGGCAAGAACGAAGGGCGTTTCTCTAGTGGGGCTTCATGGGGTATTTCTATATGCCCACAAGACCCTAGGTAATTCTTCAGGCCATGAACCCTTCGACACTTCAAGCCTAGTCTTAATCATCTTCAATATTGTTCTGTTGGTTACCTCCACTTGATCATTGGCCTGAGGGTGTGCTGGAGAAGAGAATTGGTTCTTGATGCCTAGTGAGAGCAGAACTCTCGGAAGTGCCGATTGTCAAATTGTTTTCCATTGTCTGTGATTATCATCTATGGTATGCAAAACCGACACACTATAGATTTCCAAACAAAGTCTTGTATATTTTCCTTGGTGATGGTTGTTACCGTCTCGACCTCTACCCACTTGGTGAAATAGTCTTGTATATTTCCGCTCAGCTATCGCACATTCGATTTTGATCCCTTCCGGGATAGTTAGGAGTAGGCCGACGCCACTGGCCAAGGCGGTTAAGGATCCATCCACATGCAAGGCCCAGCTCACTCCTGGTAGGGTTCCTTTGTCTAACTCCGATGAGGTTAACTCTGCTAGGAAATATGCAAGTACTTGGCCTTTACCGCAGTCCTCGAGTAATAACGAATGTCAAATTCTCCAAGCTTTACAGCCCACTTGATCACTCAGCCCGAAACTTTGTCTTTGCAACACTGCTTTTAGCGGTTGATCGATCAACACCACTATAGGATGAACCTAGAATTAAGGTTTAAGCCTCCTCGCCGTGGTCACCAGCATATAGGCTAGCTTCTCCAAGGGTGGGTATCTCAGCTCAACATCGTGGAAGGCTCTGTTGACGTAGTACACTAGCATATGAATATGCCCCTCATCCCGGACTAAGACAGAGCTCACGGCTATCTTGGACACTACCAAATACAGGTAAAGCTCTTCTCCCTAGACAGTCCGACCGAGGCAAGGCAGGCTCAGTAAATGTTCTTTTAAGTCTCGAAACGAGCTACTATTACCTGTCCAACTAACCGCTGCACTTCTTTGGTAGTACACAAGGGCCTCATGTCCAGTATGGCTTTTATGTTCTTGGGGTTAGCTTCGATTCCTTTGTGTGAGACCATAAAAGCCTAGGAACTTTCCTGTCAACACCTCGAACGCGCATTTGGTCAGATCGAGTTTCATCTAGCACATTCCTAGTGTTGAGAGTTTATTCTAGATCCTCTAAATGCTCCTCAGCTCTTAGGCTCTTTACCAACATGTTATCCACGTAAACTTCCATGTTCCTCCCGATCTCCGCTTCGAACACCCGGTTTACCAATCTATGATAAGTGGCCCTTGCATTATTCAATCCAAACGACATGACCTTATAGCAGTATATCCCTTTATCCGTCACAAATGACGTTTTTTCTTGGTCTCATTTTTCCATCAGGATTTGGTTGTACCCTGAGAAAGCATCTATAAAGTTGAGTAGTGTGTCTTGAGGTAGAGTTAACGAGTGAATTTATCCTTGAGAGCGGGAAACTGTCCTTGGGGTTGGCTTTATTAAGGTCGGTGGAGTCTACGCACATCCTCTACTTCCCATTGCTCTTCTTGACTAGGACTAAATTGCTTATCTAGACGAGGTAGGTGACCTCCCTTATGAATCCAACCCTTAATAGTTTGTCAACTTCTTCCGCGATGGCTTGCTTTTTATCGGTCACAAAGGTCCTCTTTTTCTGTCTGACCGGCCTCGCTGAAGGATTGACACTTAATCTGTGGAAAATCACCTTCAGATCAATTCTTGGTAGGTCGACATGGGTCCATGCGAATGCATCTTTGTACTTGGTGAGGAAACTCTATAAACGAAGCTTCAATTCCTCTTCGAGCTTCTTCTCGACTTGGATAGTTCGTTCTGGTTTGTCGAGGTCAATGTTCAACTCCTCCAAGTCTTCTATGGATCTGGTCTGTTTTTGTCCAGCCTTTCATTCTTCCAGGTCATCGATGATGAGGGTCTCTTTCGATCCTTTGACTCTTAGAGATGCCATATAACATTCTCGAGCATTTATTTGGTCGTATCAGACTTCTTCGACTCCTCCCTCAATCGGAAAGCGCATCAACAAGTGATAAGTAGAAGTAATGGCTT
This sequence comes from Platanus orientalis, assembly GCA_025762735.1. Classification (NCBI taxonomy): domain Eukaryota; kingdom Viridiplantae; phylum Streptophyta; class Magnoliopsida; order Proteales; family Platanaceae; genus Platanus; species Platanus orientalis. The sequence continues at coordinate 3,992 of JAOXJP010095951.1, read as the reverse complement.
TCATTCGGTTTAACGTCGGTTGACAGATGATGGCGTTGTACACAGAGGGACAGTCAACAACTTGGAAGTCTACCGCCCAATGGGGTATAACTTGTCTGTAGTGAAACTTGCCAAGGGTGCCACTATTGGTTAGAGCCTGTCTTCTCCAATCCCCATTTGTTTAAAGGTAGATAGGTATAAGATGTCAGCCGAGCTTCCGTTGTCTATAAGCACCCTCCTGGTTCAATGATTGGCTATTACCAACATGACTACCAGAGTGTCGTCGTGTGGGTATTGTACTCTGCGAAAGTCCGCTTTGGTGAACATGATATCCTGTTGATCAACTTGAGGGAGTTTTCGTGGTCTATCTGCTAAGTAAACTTCTCTTTGTGACACTCTTTACTTTTCACGAGTGGGCTTTCCGAGCAGAGTTCGATTCCCCACCTCCAGCTGATCCGCTTGCGATGACCTTTATCTCTCGTAGTACCTCTGACTCGGCTTTTATCACCCGAGGGAGCTTCATCTGTCTTCAGGTGGGTCCAAGGGCAACCGGCCACAAAAAGCCTCAACCTGCCCCACTGGATGAGCATCTCTATTAGCTCTTTCAAGTCAAAGTAGTTCTCCGTGTTGTAACCGTGGTCTCGATGGAATCGACAGTACTTCATTTGGGATCTCTTCTCTATAGGGGTTTTGAGCTTCTCGGGCCATTTTAACGACGGGTCGTCCCGTACGTATAAGGGGAGTATAGGCTCAGGCACATTGGGCTGGTATCTTAGCTTTCCTCGGCTTTGTTCCTTGGTCGAGCATGGTTCTGGCCCTAAGCTCTCACTCTGCTACTTTCGATCGTTCATCTCCTCTCTTTGCCTACTCTCTGAGCTCAACCCTTCGGTCTCTCCAGGCGACCATGGTGTCTGTCATGTTCATGTGTTTTTGGGCTCAGAGCATTAGCTTAGCCATACTGCTAGGAAGAGACTTGGAAAAGGAGAATAGGAATTTTGTTGGCAGTAACCCACCTATAAAGGCAATCAACACTACCTTTCTATCGACGTCGTCCACTTGTAGCATCTCCTGGTTGAATCTGGAGACAATCTCTCAGTGACTCCCCCTTTATTTGCTTGATGTTGAGTAAGGTGGCTGGCCTACAATAGTGTCTCCCTCCTATAAAGTGACTGACAAATGACTGGCTTAGTTCAGAAAAAGAATCGATGCTGCTGGGTTGTAGGTTGCTAAACCACTTTCGTGCCAAGCCTTTCAGGGTGGCTGGGAAGGCTCTACACATGATCCCATCTGAGTAGTTACGCAATAGGATCAAGGTCTTGTACGTCTCAAGGTGATCAAAGGGGTCTCGGTTTCCGTTGAACGCCTCCATCTAGGGGATTCCAAATTTCTTGGAGAGGGGGCAGGCCATGACCACCGTATAGAAAGGGTGATCGGTCTTCTGTATTAGAGCCTCAACTGTGGAAGAAGCCCTTGCTCTGATAGCTTCCATCATGATGTCCAATTGGCTTTGCATCTTCTGCCTTGGTTCCCTTGGTTGTTTGTCAATGAAGCGTTCCGACAAGCCTCCATCACCCCAGATCGTGTTTCAACCATGCAACCTTTATCTTACTAGAAAGTGTTTTGCGCTTCCCACAAACGGTGCCAACTGAAGATACCTGGGTCTGGTTTACCAAGATGATCGCCTGATCGTCCTCTTAGGGGTGCTCCTGGACGGGCTCACTACAAGCAATCAACACGTGAGGAACACCGGTGTAGCGCTGGCCTCCGCCATTTCAACGATCAAGTCAGTGTTTTAGCAAAAAATTAGTCCCCTTTTTTGTTGGACATTTTTTCCTTTATACCTCAACTTTAAGCGGTTAGGAGTGCTTGCCTTATCTGTCAGGAATATTCCAAGTATGTTAGAAAGTTGGCATAGAATACACGTGGCAGCTCCGTATTGGTAGAATCTCTGCACCGCTTCTTATCTATAACTACCTCTAGTCTTAACAAAGGTCGGTTCATTCAAATCTATCTGATGGTTGTCTCCCTTAGGATAATCGTTCAGAGTTTCAAGCGGCCAGTCATCCGACTCTCGGTCACTCATCTGACTCTCAATCTGTCATTTGACACTCAGTTTGTCACTTGGCTCTTGGTTTGTCATCTAGAATTTCTTTGGGTGTCATAGTCGATCATCTTGTCGTGCTTCGCCCCTGATGCTCGGTAAAATTGTAGTTGGTTTGATGCTCATGTGGTCTTACTGGTGGTCTAGTGCTTGGCCTACGTGATAGTTGGTTTAGCCTAGGTGGGTCGCCTGGCTGATGGGTTAACCCTGGACGGCTCACTCAGTCGGTAGGCTCAGGCTAGATACATCATCATCACCCGTAATTTTTTTTTAGCATAGGAAAAAAGATATGACCAAGGTGAGAATGCGACCAAAAAAGTTGATCGCATTGAAAAGGAATAGAAGAAGGTTGTGGCGGCAGAACTATAAGAGATGGTGATGAAGTCTGTTGAGTGATAGATGCAATTGATGGACAACCATCCATAAGATACAATCCCTAATCCTCATGGCCTCTACCAATGGTCTTCCCAGTCTTCAGGTCCTGAATAAACATAATATGTGGGAAATAAAGTAACACTACAATTCAATGATTTTGTAAGATGACTAACAGAAACAAGATTCAACTTAAAATTAGGGACACGAAACACAAGGGATAAAGGCAAGGATTATTATTATTACTTTGATAAAGGCAAGGATTATGTAAGAGGGATACAACCAGTATCAGTTATTGAGGACAAGAAACCATCAACAATGCCTACCTTGTCTCTGTCAAAAGAAACACGGTAGAAAGAAAAAAGATTAGACATACCAATCATATGATGAGATGCCCCAAAATCAATGACCCAAGGATGACTGAGAAAGATCTATGAGAGGAGAAGGAAGTATTGGAACATGTAGAGAAGGCATCATCAAGCAAAAATTGTACCATATCTAGAGACTAAACACAAACCACGAGCTAAATCACCATGAAATGCACGATAGCCAATACCAATAAGTGTCCAAACTCCAAAACCAAGTCAAACAAAGCAAGAACCCAAAAGGCTGATCTTCCAAAGCTTCACAATACGGCACATAATCACACTACTAAAAGCACCAAGCAACCCCAAGAATATCCTTAACACACCATGAAGAGACCTACGATAGTAGCTTCACAGCAATACCATACACAAGCAGCCCAAAAAACTATTCTAAGAACATATAGAGAGCCAAAAAGGTCTATCGTACAACTACCACCAGCATAAAAAACTTTATAGCAAATAACAATCACAAGACCAATCTAATACTGACCACTTCTAATTATTGTATATTGTAAGGGTATCTATGTCATAAGGGTATCGTATACCCATACTCTGGTGTATTAATAAAGGTGTTGGTATAAATACCAACGTATGAGTACACCCTACTCATATGATTCACTCGCTAACCCTTCTCTCTCTTTCTCTCATTCTCTCTTCTTTTCTCTCATTTTCATGGTTTTAAAACTCGGACGATCCGGATCGGAATCGGACAGGACCGGTCCGATCCTGGTATGTAGATCAGGATCCTACTAGGATCAGACGATCCAAAAATAATAATAATAATAACAAATAGTTTTTTTTTCTTTAAGAGTACACCAAACCTTCCCTAATTCTTAATAATTATTCATAAAAGTTATAAAATAACATATAAGAGGTAAACCCCATGACCTTATAACGAATGATAAATCTAGTCACTGGATTACATATTTTCCTTATAACACTAAACTTTTTTACCGGGGGTGCTGAAACCCCTTATATTGATAGTGGGGGCTAGCCCCCCACTACCCCTATGATAGAAGGCTAGATTAAACTTTACAAACCCATTGGCTAGAATAATGAATCATGCATTTTTTTATTTTTGTTTATGTGATTTTGTACATAGTTTAGTTTTTATGCATTGTTATATATAATAATATTGGATGTTTGGTTATACAAACTACAATCTTGAACTTATA
>JAOXJP010095940.1:0-14537 GCA_025762735.1 Platanus orientalis | reverse complement strand
AAAACCACCCCCCCCCCCCCCCACATCCTTCCAAGAGAAAAAAATCTGGGTTGGTTGTGATTTTTGACTGAATCTTATCCTCTGCATCAAAATCCCTGTATATTGATACAAAAGGTTCATAGAATAAATTAAAAGTTAAAAGTTAAAATAAAAAGAGAGAAATGTGGCGAAACCCTCTATTATAATGACCCGGTCCAACCTGACTTGATACTGTTTGGTGTTGGTCATCCTGACTTGGGACCACTCTCCTGTCCTGGTTATGTTCTTTGGACTGAGCCAAGTGTTCTCTACTGACACGTCAAGCCCAGTTAACATATATGCACAGATCCTTTTCAAATAAGGTAATATAGGATTTTACAATCCACCCCCTTAAGACAACTCGACCCCATATGCATACTGCGAAGGTGATATGACTCTAATATTGTCTGGTTGTAAGCAACTTATGGGCCAACACAGTAACATTTCTACTTATAGAAACAACCTAACATCATTAAAAAAATATATAAAATTAAGCATCACGTAATCTTTTAAGATGGATTTTATTTTCCAGGGTCACATTTCAAGGTCAATACAAAGATTTAATGTATCTATTATAATACAAAGATTAAATTTCGGTGGGAGCCACTTCCCATATATGGCAAGTGGGAATGGTAACAAAAAAAAAAAAAGTTTTTTGTTTTGATAAAAGAGTAAAGTAACTTTTTTGTGGTAAAAGAGCCAAATAAAGTTTATAGGAAACAACTTATTGTGTCCAATGTGCAATGTGTGCATAGACTGACACATGATGTATTATTCACGATGCCTCTTTTTTTAACCTATTTTTTGACTTGAACACTTTTTTCGGGCAATTTTAACTATGTAAATATCACATGTAACACATGGTGTGGTCACTCATTGGTCATACCAATATAGGTCATAATATACATGATTATGGTACGAGATTAATACATAATCATGTTATTTATTAATGCATAATCATTTTATTTTGTGTTATATGTAAGCCTATTTAACGATTAAAAATTTAATATATTAAACCATAGTTTTGAGAACCAAACTAGCCATCAAATCAGTAAGGTGGATGATTCAGATCTAACCAGGTTAGACCATTGATTTACATGATCTAACTGTGGTTCACTTCAAACATAAGTAAAATGTAATAAGATACCAAAAAATAAAACAATTCATAGGCTTATTATCGGGATTCTAATTTTTAGATAAACCAAAAAATATAATAAAATCCGAAAAATAAAACAATTCATGAACAATGGAATTGGAATTTGAAAAAACATGATTTCTAATTTTTTTTCTTCTTAATTTACTAAAAAATATAAATATATATCATTTAGTTTTATTAAAACTGGATTCATAAAAAATCAGTCGATTTTGACTACTTTTGCTGGTTATATGCGATTTTTGGCAAATTACGGTTTTAAGATCCTATAGAACCATTTAAAAACGGTTCTGGTCAGAGCAAATCGGACCATCTGATCAAGTACAGTTTTCAAAACTATGTATTAAACAATATCTATGTACATTATATACATATATAAGACCCTCCATGAAAGCTGAGCCTAGAGTTCACTTAGCTAAATGAGTTCAATTGGAGGCTCTAGCTTCACTGATGAGCCCAGCTCCAAGCTGAACTGAGCTAGGTCAGTTCATTGACAGCCCCAGTTCAGCTTAAAGACCAAACCTGCATGAAACCGATCAAAATTGATGAACCATCCAAATGAATCGAGCAGCTGAACCACTAAGAAATGAGCGATTGTTATTTTAAGCAGCATTATGGAATCTTTTGGTGCACCAGACCAACAGTGTTTTAATGGGTGAACCAGTAACAATCTTTCCAGGTTGGCATCTGGGCCAGGTCTGATAGCCATGGTTGTTTGTGGATCCCACAACTTCATACCCTTGTGAGACTCTGACCATCACTTGACTGAGCCGAGTTATGCCTAGCTCAACTCAGGCTTAGCTTGGCTCACCACACTTAAGGTTACTGTTTCAGGCCCTAATCTTAAAGCCCAATAGCCCATGAGCCAAATCTGCTCCTAAAGGCTAAAGATATAGCTGGTTGAAACAAGCCCAACTGCCCATATTAAACATATATATCCTTAGCAAGCTGAACCCAGTGAAACTCGGCTCAGGCTCACATAGCTAAACAACCTTATTTGGAGGCTCAGGCTCAGCTCATGACATGTTGAACTCGGCTCATTGAGAGCCCAATTCGACTCTGTCTAGTCCTCTAACCTTACTTTCCTTTAAACAGAGGAAGTTGGAGCCCTGCAGCCAGGCTTATGTTTATAAGCCGTGTCTATCCATCCACCAAATTGAAAGGTCCAACAAGTTGGTGACCTATGTGTATTGCAATTCATGTTTAATTTGAGATCACTGAGGATTATGAGCATCAATTTCATCATACATTTCCTGCCAAAGAAAAATTCTATCAAGGAAAGAAGAAAATAATTCCAAGAGTTCAACTCTAGAGTCCGGATGGACCATGGCAGCATCCTGCCAATTACGAAGCTGGTGATTGGCTGTTTGATCCCACATATTAATCAGAGGGAGGATTGTGTCCGCTCCTATTAACTAACGCTCCTCTCCACCCCTTATTAGGGGGCAGGTACATCAGCGCCGAAAAGTGATTTACACTTGTTTTTTTTTTTTTTTGGAGGGGGGGGGCCATATCACTTGTTGGCGCTGATGTGCCCGCCCCCTGACAGGGGGCAGAGAGGAATGTTAGTTAAGAAGAGCGGATCCAATTCTCCTATTAATCATCATATAAACCTCACAAGCTTTGACTTCCAGCAGGAAGATCCACACGAGTAGAATAGTAGCTCTTTTGTAAAACCAGCGTGTGTAATGCTGTTTCAGCATATTTGGCCAAGAGATTCTACTTGCAATATTACATGCCTCCATGCTATTGTTTCGCTTCTAATTTGAACACCAAACAACAGTAATGGAATTAGAGGGGGCAAACTGTTCCCTGATGAGCACCAGACACTGTACCATTAATGCAAAATTAGGATAGCGATGGCATCCTATGCCTTACACACTTGGCCTTTCATTTTACTGGGCTTAAGAAGGCTCACAATCATAGTTTGCCAAAGCCAAGTCCGCCGAGTCTTGTTAGACCCAAAGTCCAGTTGTACCACAATAGGAAGCCTTAATTTTTATTTTTTTTTTGGACATGGGATTTCTTTCCTAAAGTATTCAAAAAGTGAGCTCTCAAAGACATTCATAACCCTAGAATAGAGAAAGAGTAAAGAATTTGGATGAATGAAGATTAAACCTTAACTTTTAACCATATTGGCCTGAATCTTGGAGATTGGATTGTATTTTGTGTTTATGCTTGGATTGGTAAGATGAACTTTGGTTTGTCAATATATTAATACAAACAATAGTATTTTGCTTTAGTTTCGACTCTAGAATTTAGAATTTGTTATGCCTATTTTCTTAATGGTACAGACTACTATAGTTTGTATAATTATTATTATTATTTTGGATTTTCAAGTCATGATACTAAAACTACTCATATTTATCATGAAAATGGACAATACTTAATCCAAAATACAATTTGTAATTTTTTAATATTTAAAATATTATTATATTTTATAATAATAAAAATAAAAAGTGTCATGACTCCCTGAGTTGATTTCAGTGACTCCTGAGTCAAGTTGATTCCAAAGCTATCCGAGTTGGCAAACCTTGCTCACAATCTAGCTATCAAACAATACCATCCAAAACATAAGCATAGTAATGCCAGTTGAACGGATAATGAAAACATGAAGAAGAGTAATTTAATTTCCATGATATTGTGTTTTCTTTAAGAAAAAAACATGCATCATCCATAGCAAAGTCCACATAACAACTAAATTTATTGAAATCAAATAATTTTTTTATTGAGAAACAAAAACAAAATCAAGCATTGATTGTAACCAACAAGTTCTCCAACTGCAATAAAAATAAAAAATAAAAAAGATTAAACATCTACAGAAGTGAGATTGTGAAAACAGAATCTTTGAAGAAGCCTGAACTCCAAGAATGTCTCAAGCATACCTAGTTGACTCAAATGTGACTCGAGTCCCTCCCAGAAATAAATCACCTTATCCAGTCAGATATCACCAAGAACCTTGTGCACCAGCTGGCTTGCTTGCTGAATGAGGAAAAAAAGTCAAGAGACATCTGCTAACAGCCACTCTGACAGGCCAACATTCATAATCTACAACCAACATCCGGATACCCACAGGTAAGCAATGTAGAGTCAGAAGATTACCTGGCATACACGGAATACCGCAGCCACTGGCTGCTACGACCTATAAAAACCCAATCCCCGGGCAATTGAACTGCTGCTGTCTGCTCCCCTCCCAAAAGAGGGGATTTCCCAGGATGCTCATACCTTCAAATGAGAAGCTACCATAAGTCAGGACACATGACAAGGAAACTCTATTTCTTCATGAGCTGCCTTATCTACACAACTAAATACTTCTATTATCATCCATTCCTAAAGGTAACTGCAGTTTCATGATATATATTTCATCAAATGCCCTACTTCAGGCTCCATTTATCCCAATGTAAACAGGGTGTAAAAACATTTTTAACATGTTCAGGCCATTAGAAATGCATTTTAGGATGTAAACCCTTGCAGATACACTTCCTTTTCCAGTTTTGAAAGTATATAAATTTACATGAAAATCAAGATGATTTTTTTTTTTTTTATATACAGCTCTCTTTTTCAACCCCAACATCTCCTCCCTCCTGTCAGTACCACTGCCACCACCATCCCTACACCCTATTGTCGCCACCAGTACATTGTAATGCATTCTGCAGAACAAGTTTGGGTTGAATCTAATAATCCCACTGGTCAGGGTTACACAGGAAACACGGTAAAATTAATGTAAGATTGCACAATTCAAAGGTACGAGCACTTAAAAGTTAAAACTAGAAGATTTTCACAAAATTAACCCCAAAATTAAGATATTTAGAAGAGAAATAGGGTGAGCTTTGGGAGGTACAAATGGGTATGAAACTTAAGAAATTATAATTTCAAAATAAACTCAAAGCATGATTCAAATTTAGTATTTAGAACTCGAAAAGAAAATGATGCATTCATGAGAACATAAGGTGTACTGTAGGTGATAAGTTGAGGGAAAATAGCTTCGGTCATGCGCAAGGACGACCAATGTCCACACCAGTAAAGAGTAGCATTATGCAAGTTGAAGGCTCTAAAAAGATGCTGGGAAGGCTAAAAAAGGACGTGTGTTGAGGTAGGTAGTAACAATAGAGCTGAGGACCTATGACTTGACAGAAGAGAAGGCCCTAGATATAGTGTAATGGCAGAATATGATTTGTACAGCCAACCCTAATAGTTGGATAAGGCATTGTTGACTTGAGTTCAATAAAAAGTAAAAAATAAAAAAGATAAATAAATATAAAAAGAAAGCTAGTGGATAGATGGAGGAGTCTTGTCCATGTTCTTAAGCTAGAATCAAAGTCTCACTAACCTTATGAACAAAAACTCAATGGCATCTCACCATCAAGAAAGAAACATAGAATCACACCACACAAATAAAGAATAGCTTTGGAGGGAACTTACATTCAATATTCAACTTCTTTGCGAACACTCAATCTCCTCCATATCTATAGAGAAGTCACACCCTAAAAACACTTCTAATCATAGTAAAACTTCTAAATACACAATTTCTGTCACTAACAATCTGCCAGTAATTTGGTCATAACATTGCCAAATCACATAGGATTGGCGAGATCTTGGGCTTAATTAGATATAAACTGAATAGCCTTTCTAATGACACCAAATCAAGTCGAAAAGGTAAAGTGTTGACACCTAAAATTAATGGCGAAAGAAAATGATAAACTTACAACTTTTAATTTACTAATTTCTGTCCCATAAATATAATTACTCATAGAAACACTTAAGACTATAATTACAAACTACTTCTGAACTCAAGAACACAAAATAAAAAGAAAAATAAGCAAACTAGTCGATGTATCCAAACATAACCAAAAATAAACCCAAAAAAATAAATGATTACTGAACTGCTAGACCATATAGGAAGCACTCTTAGGTCTTCCACTCCATGTGGGGACCACGATTGAGTCATGTGGGAACCAATTGATGGATTGGAACCCAATTTGTGGGGCCCATGCATCTAAATCTCTACCTGCATCCAAACATTAACCAACTCTCTCTCTCTCTCTCTCACACACACAAAAAAAAAAAAAAAAAACTTGCTTTAATGTCATTTATTTCCTTCTGTGCTACTAGCTTTATGGTATCACGCTCGGTTTCTAGAACTTTGGGCATTGGGTTCTTCAACTCTTTCCTCTTGCAATTGTCACCTTTTATGCAATTAGCTTTATGGTATGAAGCTTGGTTACCAGGACATTGAGCTTTGGGTTCTTTAAGTCTTTCCAATTAAAGGATTTATCGTTTTCCAGATCAATTTTCAGTTGGCCTCAAATATAAGGAAAACAAAGGAAAAATCCAATTTTCACTTGGCTGTCTGTTTTCAGGAAAATTTTCCAAGTGGCATCCGTTTGCCACCCGGATATTTACTTCATTTACCAAGATTTTCCAACCATGCTACATTGTTTCTCTCAGTCATTTTCCAGGGTTTTCCAACTGAGATGATCAGAAAATTTTATTTTCTCCCAGATTCTTACCACTTTCTTTTCCGGCACATTCTGGCCAAACAGAAGCAGCAAGGATTTATCTCATTAAATAAATTACACCTTGAAAAGCATTTAGGGAGAACTGAACAAAACCTTCCTCAATATGATAAATAAAGATAGAGAAGACTTTAAGATTGAACTTACCAAAAGGGACGAAACCGATGGCGTCCTGATCCCCTAAACCTAATAGGACCTTCAGGATTTTCTTCACACTCCTCCATCTGGTTAAAACACCTAGCAAGGTAACGGCCATGTTGTAAAGCAACCTGAAATGTCACCATAAGATGAGAAAGTAAAATGTAAGGAGGTAGTTCTTTGACAGATGTCATCAGATGTATTTGCAATTTTAAAGTTTACCACTAACAAGTATCAGTTAATCAAAAAATCACCTGACTCGTTGCAGGAAAATTCTTGATCTAGGAATCCACTTGGGAAAGAGCTGACTTCAGTGCTTCAATTTCCCGTTCTATGGATTTATTTTCATCATTCCCTTTTGAATCCTTCAATAGATCTACAACATTTTTCACTCGCATATTCTTCAAAAAAAGCTCCACTTGAGCGTAACTAGTATAGATATCATCAATGACATCTTGGACTTCTTTAACTGTTAGAGAACCAGATTTGTCCTTGTCTGCTTTATCAAATATAACTGAGATATCTTCCTGAATGCATATTGCCAAAAGAAGTGAGAAAAAAGAAAAGATCAATAGAATAACTAAATAGATACATGTTTTTTTATTTTTCTTGAAGCTCTTGCAGTTTGGTGCTAATCCTGTGAATTAGGTATATAAAGTAGCCCATGCCATGAGCTTTTAGCTGTAGTAATATCTCTGGGCTTGTACATAAATGGGGGAAAAAGTAGGTCACAGTAGAGAGCGTAGAATTTGATTAATTTATGTAAGATAAATTTTCTTCTTGATTTACTGTCAGAGACAGTTGGCTAGGTCTCATAAAATAAACATTCTGGTCATTATCCTTTTGGTTAGAGTTACATGTAGGTATTAATTTCACATTCATGGAACTATTAAATTGTTGGTAATATGATTGGGTCTGATATATTGTAGTGCTTACCGAGTGTTCTTTATAGCTTCCTGCAGAGAAAGGTGAGCTCCCAACAAGATTTGGCTCAGCAACTTTGGGGATTCTTCTGTTACAGGTTTCTCCATTCTATACATTTGTTTTATTTTTTTATGTAATCTAATTAAATTAAGTATGAATCTATCATATTTCCTTCCAGTCTTCTCTTCTGAATTTGGATAAGGTATCAAATTACACATCAAAAAGTATCAAGTCAATAACCTTTTGGATCCCCATTGGTTGATATTTTCAGGACATAGTTGTTGTCCCTCTCTTCGTCATACTTCCAGTGCTAGAGACCCAGGTATGTAAAAAGGTTGCCACCAGTTTAATGGACTGAAATTTTGAAAAAATAGAACCAAATGGTTCAAAATTTACTATAGACAAAACAGTAAATTATTTAGGTGTACTAATGATGTGGTTGTACTTTTTGAGGGGGCAATCAACTTACACTTTGTTTGTTTAAACTAGTAAATGACTTGTTAATAATTTTAGTTTCATGTTTGTGTAGAATGTCATCAAGCAATAGTGACAATTAGCCAATGTGCAAATGCCCCAAAGGATGTGGTCTGTGCCTAGTAAAGAGGTCTACTACCGGACATAATCTGGGTAGAGATTTCTATCAATGCCCGGGAAATATAGTAAGTGTAAGTCATTAAACTCATGTTTACATATAATTCAAATTAAATATAAGAAAACATTTCTCTTCTGATTGTGTTTACTTGTTCAATACAGAATAATACAAGGGAAAGCCACCGATTTGTGATGTGGTGTGATGAATTTGGCTGTGCTAAAGGATCAAAGAGTTATGAAAGAAGGGCGCCAAATTTGGAGCCAAGGTGGACTGACGACGCAAATTTGGAGCCTTTAAAGGGACAAATTTATGAAATGAAGCATGAAATTTCAATGTTGAAACAAGATGCCGCCATTAGAGAGCAAAAGATGGAAAATTTTGTACATGTAGTGTATATTCTAATTGTAATAGTAATTGTATTAATTATACGAAAATGAAAAGACACCTTCTCTAGGGGGCACAAATTCGTATTGGATTTTGATTGATTTTCAATATGAAAGATGGAATTAAGATGAAGCCTTACATTACCAAAGTTGATAGCCTCATTGTTCCAGTCACAGATTTAGTCTGTAGGAAGAAGAGATCCCACTTTTTAATTAAAATGAATTCAAGAAACAGTTCATGTGATAGTGTTTTTTTTATATACCAGCTCTTTTAGGCAACCCATAACTAGTCATAAGTAGGACTAGATATCTCGTCGAAGTCTCCTAGGGTTAAATGCATTATACATTTGCATTTTAATATGATCCTGATGCTCATTTTTATAATCCCAAGTTAGTAAACCTCAAACATTGTTGAGACCTTGCTCTTTCTAGAATGAGTCGGTGCCTAAAGTGTCAGCAACAAGGTGAACAACAGGGTGAATTGAGGCCAAATGCTTAAATTTATGTAGCAGACACAAGTTACCCACAAATCAAGCTGATTATGGCCAAATGCTTCGATCCATGAAGGCAACTGAAATGGACAAATGGTGCTCTTTCTTATATGTTCACAAGTTAGTAAAATATACATTAAAATGCAACCCTAGGTTTTGCAGATCCTATATTTCCACACCATGTCTACAAGCTTTGAAAAGCTATATATGGCTTACGTCAAGCGCCCCAAGCATGGTTTGACTGGTTTTCTTGCTTCCTACTTCATCATGAGTGGGGTGGCAATTCGTGTGGGTGGGTCAGGTTCATGTCATGTCGAGGTAAGGGTATAAGACCATTTGGGTCAACCCTAACCCAACCCATTTATTAATAGTGTCAAAAAGGGTTGACCTGTTTTGACACGAAACATGTTTAGGGTTAACCCTAGCCTGCTTATTTTCGTGTTGGGTTGTGTCGGGTTCACGGATTATGTGGTAATTTATCTTGGTAAGTCGGGTTAGTCGGGTCCGTGTCATGTCGAGGTAAGGGTATAAGACCATTTGGGTCAACCCTAATCCGACCCATTTATTAATCGTGTCAAAGCGGGTTGACCTGTTTTGACCTAAAACACGTTTAGGGTCAACTCTAACCCACTTATTTTTGTGTTGGGTCGTGTCGGGTTCGTGGGTCGTGTCAAACATTGCCACCCCTAATCATGACTTTAAATCAGTTTCAAACCGATAACTCACTGTTTGTTTGGCAATCGACTGGTTTATTTTGACTCAAACCTCCTGCTACGAACATTCTTAATAAAGCAGGAATGGTAGATTGTAAACCATGTATTACACCCATGTCTTCCAAACAATGTCTTACAACCAAAACTAATTTACTGTTTCAAGACGCCACTCTTTATAAAACTTGGTTGGTGCGCTGCAGTATTTAACGATCTCTAGACTAGAGATTAGTTTTGCAGTCAATGCAGTGTTAGTATATGCATGAGCCCAAGCTTTCTCATTTTCAAGCTGTGAAGAGGATTCTTAAATGTATTAAAGGGACACTTCAGTTTGATCTTCATTACTCTAAAGGACCTGTTTGAGAGTGATCTTGTCTCCAAGACTGAGGGCAATCCCTTGGGTCTTGCTTCTTATCCTTATGTACCTGCTCAGCTTCCCATCTGCCAGTTTCTCGATGCTCACATTTACCAAAGCATCCTCCCCAAATACACTCTTTGCATACAAGTTAGCAGCAAGGAACCCACATTCTCCATCCAGTGCTGACCTGAAACCAAACCAACAAAGAAAGACGTGGACAAGAAATAACAAGATGTTAGTCACAAGCAGACCCTACAATACTGTGACATGTTTTTGAATTCATGTATTAAAGAAGTAGGGAACTGACCAATGATTTTTCAACTGAAATCAGTTCCATGCCCCTTGCTGAGAACTTCAGAAGATGCTAAATCAAATAAAGGGAGAAAACACACGAACAAAAAAACACTCAATTTAGAATATTAGGTTTCAATCACCATTGCCATAAACAAAATTTACAATGACAATAAAAGATAAAGAAAACACATATGAATGGCCTCCAAAGTATTGAATGGCCTCATGGTTCATCCCAAAAAATCTTGCTCATGTTTTGTGAATGTTACAATGAATTCAACTTCCTCTCTTAAAATATATAAAAAAAAAACCAAAAAAAAAAAGTAAGGGACTTTTACCTTTTCCCAAAAATCCATAGAAAACCCCACTATATCATACATTGCAAAAAAAATGGTCTAGAACTACCTCCGAGATCTACCCACAAAAAAAAGAGCAATAGAGCAGTAAACCCATAAATATAATTGAACTAAAACCCACAAAAAATAAAAAATAAAAATCTTCTATTTCAGATTCAAGACAAGAGATATCAAAATACATGTTAATGAAGATTGCTAGATCTCTTTCCTCTCCCAATCTTCTTCACTCCTATACAAAACAAAAAATATCAGAACTTGCACCCACCCTTTGATGGCTAAGGTCAAACCGTTTCCACAGTTCTCACAAGATTCATCTTCACCTAATTATTTTCCACAGGGACGGAGACCCAGCCAGACCAGAGAGGCTTATGCATCAGCACCCTGATGCCGTTTTCACAGTTCACACGAGATTCATTTTTACCTCATTATGCATAAAATGTTTGAGAGTTTTGGAATAGATTTATAAATGAGATGTGTGAGAACCAACATTGACTGGGAAAGGACCATTTGCCCGTCGCCGGTGACTGCTATCACAGAGAGAAGCCGAACTGATTTCACCGCTTGACCCAGGGGTTCGCTGGCAAAAGAAATCCTACACAGTTAGCCGTTGAAGGTGAAGAAGGAGAGCAAAGAGATGGCCTCACCATCGCTGCCTTCACCGGTGATCCGGAATCGCTGGTGAAGAAGGCGGTGGGACAGGGCTTCCAGATGAACGAACGGAGGGGGGGACCATTCTAGGGTTTTTTTCCCCCTTTTGTCGTGCTGGAGCTTTTGTCGAGGAGATGGCAAAATCAGGTGGGTCCCACTTTAATCTGTAAACTGTGGTTTTCAAGCCACGGTTAGACGTCGTCAACTTAGCACTACGTGGATTGTTTTAAGTGGTTCTCGTATCGTTTTCACCAAAAGCATTTTCATACCATTCTTGTCCTATTTTGACTGATTCATTTGTGACTGGAGCTTCAGACCTCTTTGGGAATGCCTAACCTTTTAGAGTCTAAGTTTATTCTTCTTAAGCCAAGGGTGCTTAAAGTCTTGATGCCTAAATGTTGTTATGTTGTCATCATGCTATCACATGACTATAGTCAAAATTTGGGTCCTAACAAAGGGTATGAAGGTAAAATTGATTCTTAAAATCTTCATATGAAAGATAGCTCTCGAGATTTGTGAGTAATAGGCTCTGACTGTGCATGAATCAAATACCTTACATGAAAGTTATACTCTAAAGCCTAAATTGTCCCGAGACAAACTCCACTTAGTCCTACGACTGGTTTTTCTTAGGTTTGAATGAGGTGTGATGGTAATCATGGTTACTTAGGTCTTGGATTTGCGATTTCCTGGAGCCTAATAGGTAGAGGATATAATCCCTAGTGAATTTTTTGGAGATTTCCGAAGGAAGGTCACCCGATCGAGAAATGTGCCATGGGTTGGTGAAGAATTTAATCAATGAACCATGTTGGGTTTGTGAAAAGGTTTCTCCATTAGGGAATTTATCAAGGATCTTAAAAATCCTAAAAAAACGAACCTGACCTTGATGGATTTGGACTTTTAGAGAATCCTTGCGGGCTCACCGAGTGTCCATGGTTGATATAGATGAATTTGTTGTATTTTGGGGATAGATTTGGGCAATTGGGAGGCATTGTGCCCTTTAGGATTTTTATTGGGAGGATTTAAGGCTTACCAGGATATGGCCACTGACTAGTTGAGTTTTTTATTTATGTTGGGCCTTCAAGGTTTTTCTGAAGGTTCGATTTTAGGGAGAAATGGTGTATTTTGAGAGTGTGGGAGTAAAATGGTAATTTTCATACATTTTTGTACCTCAATATGAGAATGTTGATGAAGGATGGAGAATCTTGGAAAAAAATGGGCTTCATAGACAGTAGTTTGAGGTTTTTTAGGGGTAGGGGTAAAATGGTCATTTGTCATCTTTTGGGATTTTGGTGTTGGAGGCCTTGTGAAAGTTCCTAAAATCTGGATGTCTTTATTGTGAAAAGTATTTTAGAGAGTTGTGGAGAAAACAAGTTCAAATGGGTTTTGATTTGAAATTCTAAAGTGTAGGGATAAAATGGTAATTTACCAGCCTTTCGAGGGCTTGGATTATGTGAGAACAAATCTCATGAGAACCATGAAAATAGCACCAGAGGGGTTGACACATCGGTACCGAAAAGTGATTTGCATTTTTTGGGGGGCACTTATCACTTTTTAGCACTGATGTATTCGTACCTTGATGTCGTTTTCACAATTCTCACAAGATTCGTTCTCACCTAATTTTTAGTGTCATTTCGATGCTTCAATGTGAGAAGGCTTATAAAGGTTGTCAAATTCAAAATGTCTTTGTTGTAGCAGAGATGTTGAAAAGTTGAGTTTAATAAGGCTTAATTTAAACTTCTGAGGGTGTAAAGGTAAAATGGTAATTTATTAGCCTTTTGATGCTTCAATGTGGGAAGGCTTATGAAGGTTGGCAAATTTAAAGTGAAATAGAGCTGATAGTTTGAGATTTGGACCCTCATAGTCCTAAGGTGTTTTATGGAGAGATTAGGGTTTGGTCTAATTAATCTTTGGGTGGAATTTAGATATTGGCATTGCATTTGCGACCATAGTTTCCTTTGAGAATGCTTAAATATTTGGGATTCAGGGGGAGTCTAGGATTTGACTTTGTCTCTTACTGTAATGAAACCATTTGACTTCATTATAAGCCCATGTCAAAATTTAGGTGCTGACAACGTGAATCCTTCAAGATGATTTGCCGACTCCCAGATTGTCCTATTGAGGCTTTCTTAGCACTTGATAACAATCTTCATGATGCTTGAGCCCAAGAACCTCATAAACTCTAACATGACTCAACTTATGTCCTAGTCTATACATTGCATGTATTTTATTGTTCATAGAATTTACAGTATATTACATTTACAAGTGTACCCTTAAAAAGGTCCAATAAGATATCTCAGATCTCCGAATCCACTGAAATAGCAAAGTGGGGTCCATTAGGACTAGTACGCCTGAACTTTCACTTTTGTGAAAGATCAGGCATACTTAAAATTCAGGCGTACTGTCTTAGAAAGTTCTTCCCCTCTATTCTTAAGTGAGCTAAAGACTATAAATGACTTACAAAATTGCAAAACCTTTCTGTAAATGCCCCCAAACCTCGAAATAATTAGGCCAGCAGAGTGAGGTCAATTGGGACATGTATGCCTGAACTTTCACTTTTGTGAAAGATCAGGCGTACATATATTTCAGACATACCCTAAGAGATTAGGCATACCAAGTTGGACTCTTTTACCCCTCTATCCAAAAAACTCAGGAAATCGTTAAAATCCATAAAACATTAAGAAATCCTTTAAAGAATAATTCCAGAACTCTGGCTTCACCAGAGTAGTGGAGTGGAGTTACTTTGGTCAGTATGCCTGAAGTTTCACCTTTGTGAAATATCAGGTGTACTCAAAGATCAGGCTTACTAAATAGGAATTCAGGCGTATTAACAGAAAGTGATCAAAATCTCACTTCTCCTATCTCATTTAATAATATTAAGATGTTGCTAGGTCAAAGGAGCTTCCCTAAAAAGGTGGGTAATTGGGGTGCCTAATACCTTCCCCAATTACAACCAAACAAC
>JAOXJP010095929.1:0-14538 GCA_025762735.1 Platanus orientalis | reverse complement strand
TGATTTTTTGACTAGATTTGTTGCTCTTTTTAGAGTATTTGAGGAAATCTGGATAGATAAGTTCCACAAAAGCTCATGTTCCTTAGAAATTTTTTTAAAGGCCTTGCGAATACGGAGAGATGGACACCGATTGATCCTGATTAGGAGGTCCAGAGAGCATTCTGGCTCCATATGAACAAAATACAGCTAAATAGCTTTTTGACCCCTTGGGGAAGATTTGAGATTTTACAAAGGTTTGAGATTTTGGAATTCTTTTCTTAGACCTGGAGATTTGAAGCTAAGGTCGGGGATGAGATACGACAATTGACTTTTCTGGATTCGGAGATTGGATGAATCTTTGAGAGCTTTTTCAAGGGTCATTTCTTGGTTAGAGTCATCGTAAGTTGAGAAATTAGCTATTGCCAGTCTCGAGCAATATCTGTTTTGGGTTGAGTTCTTCAGGATTGGGAGAAGCAAGGATGCATGGGATCTAAAATTACACCATTAGATAACAGGAGAAGCTTCGAGGATCCTTTGAGAGTCTAGGGGTAAATTCTTTGAGGTGAAAAGGGTAAAATGGTAATTTTTTGCCAGTGGGTAAAAAAATGTGAAAAAATGAGAATTCTTCACCTGTGATGCTTCATGACAAGAATGATTATATTGGCGAGAGGAATTCAGTGATCTGAGTGGTAGATAATGAGTTATGGGTTTTTAAAGGTAAAAGGGCAAAATGGTAATTTTTTTGTCTGTGATACTTTACTAAGGGAAGACTTACAGAGGTGGGAAAAATTGCAGATAACAAGGTTGGAGTTCTTAAATGTGGACCCTCAAAGTCCTATTCATGCTTTTGTGGAGGATTAGGGTTTGACCTGAAATGGTGTATTTGGACTGTGATAAGGTGTTCTGATTGATTCATTCATGATTAAAATATCTAGAGAGACTTCTTTGTGAATGCATAACCTCCTAGAGTCCAAGTTTGCTCTTCCTAAACCAAAGGTGCTTAGAGTCTTGATGCCTAAATGTTGTTATGCTATCCTTATTCTATCAACTAACCCTAGTCAAAATTTGGGTGCTGATACATACTTAAACAATTATCGACCATCTTTTCTCATGCTTTTTCTCATGCTTGGTGTAGGAATCATAAATTAAATGAAAATGTTTGTATGAAAGTTGTTATTGAGTACTTTGATCACACTAGGGTAGAATTGTAAATTGTTTGGAAATAATTGTATAAGGAATTGTTATGGAGCACCTTTTATCATGCCAAGTATAGAAAATGTAAATTTCTTGGAAGCATGAGTGCATGAATCGTTATTGATGTTCCTTTGATAATGCTAGGAAATGTATTGCATAATACTATTAGGAATGACTCTCTGGTCCTATTTATATGTTTTAAAGGAAATGTATGCATTGCATATTGTTATAAGATCTGAATCTCTAATCTGATTGTATGTCTAAAGTAGTGAATGTCAGGCATGTTGTCATGTGAACTATGCTCTAATTTGGTTGCCATTGTTTATAAGAAATGTGTGTATTATATAATTCCATGAGAATTGACATTTTGATTATCTCCCCCTAAGTTTTGAAAGTAGTGAAATGTATTGGAATCGGTTTTGCTATTGGGGATATAATACAATGGTAATACATTGAATTGGTTCTGCCATTAGAAATATAATACAATGGTAATAATATAATTGGCTTGTCCATTTGGGATATGATTCAATGGTAATTGGGCTGTTATTGGGAAATATTATTATGTTAAATGATAAATGAATTCCATTAAAAGATAATGAACTCTATTGAGTGTTAAATGAATTTCGACATGTGATAAGTAATAAGTGATAGAAAATTTTGAAAAGTGATGAGTGAAATCCGTGAAAGGATAAGTGAACTCTGTTGAGTGATAATTGAACTTCACCATGTGATAAGTAATAAGTGATAGAAAAATCTAAAAAGTTATAACTGAAATCCGTGAAAGGATAAGTGAATTATGTTGAGTGAACTATGACATGCAATAAGGATAACTGATAAGTAAACTTTGATAAGTGATATATGATAAGTAACCATCTAAAAGGATTGGACGAAGCCCTTCCATCAGGTAATAATATGATGGTAAGCCATTTAAAGCAATGGACGAGTAACCATTCTACAAAGTAAACGGGGCCCTTCCATCAGGAAATAATATGATGGTAACCATTTAAGAAATTGTATGAGTAACCATTGTATGAAATGGACAAGGCCCTTCTATTAGAAAATAATATGATGGTAACCATTTAAATAAATGGATGAATAACCATTCGAGGAATGGAAGAGGACCTATCATTAGGGAATAATATAATGATAGACCATTTTAAGGAATGGACATGGCCCTATCATTAGGGAATAGTGCATTCTAAGGAATGGATAAGGCCCTATTATTAGTGAATAGTATAATGAAAAACCATTCAAGAAAATGGATGAGGCCCCATCATTGGAGAATAGAATGATGAGACCTTCTCATACAAAGAAAGTAAGTGAAATCTTATATGATTTATATGAAAGAGATTGTATGTAAGTTGAAAACAAAGTGATAACCGTACATGTAAGTGAAAAAGAGATAGATAGCAAGCTTGAAAATAAAGTAGAAACATAAAGGTTTGTCCTTAAATTAAATATGCATGCATTGTAACTAATTTTTCATGAGATGAATCATACATGCTTAGTCAAGAAATGAAATATATATGTATTCCAATGCAATGGATCATGCATTCTTAGTTAATGCAAGAAATTGTATATGTTTACATGAAAAGAATTATACATGCCACATCATGTTAATGGAATTGCACATGCTTCATAGGAAAGGGAAATTATGTATTGTCATGACATGAAGTGGAGTAAATACTTACTATGCAATGAACTGTATAGATCTTGTCATAAACTGAATAGTGGAGGCTTACAATGCATTGAATTATATATATCTTGTCATGCAGTGAATGGTGAGTGCTTGATCTAAAATAGATTGTATGAGCTTTGTCATGAGAAAAATAATGAATGTTTGGTATTAGAAAGAATACATGTTTTGCTATGAAGTAGTTCTCATAGGCTGAACCATGAAAATGAAAATGCATAGACTTTGATAATAAATGATAGATGCAAATGTGCATGTCTGAATGTTGGAATTGGTTTTGCATTATATATGCAAGCATATTAGTTATTTTGTAACTCAAAAACTCATTCTTAGTCTATCTGTTTCCATTGTATGTTTTTGTAGTTTCTTACAAGCTATGGACTCACCCATCCATAAATTTTTTTTTCCAAATTTAGTATGAGAACAGGTGCCAAGAAGGTTACTCAAGGTGCGATTAGTTTGCTTATGATTTTAGTTCTACCTTTGTATTGGACATGATTGTTAGCTAACCATTTTGGTTGGCAGAGCCACTTTCTATTTATGAAGAATACTATTTTGGGAATGACAGATTGTCATAACTTTAGTGATTAATGAATATAGACTTCTATTATTTTAAGCTTTAGCTGCATTTTCTACTAAGAAATGTAAAGTTTAGATTTTATATTCCATTGGTTATTGTGTGAAAGAGCACTTTATAATTTTGTTGTAAAAGTTTATGTATAAGAGAAATTTTGATTGATCGAACTATGATTGGTCAAAATTCTCAAGGCCAAAACCCCATTTTGTTTGATCGATTGAACTTGACAGTTTAATAAAATTTTAATTATTAGCTCATTCCTCCAAGGCAACCACTTGGGTTCCACCTATGGTTTATGGGAAGGTCTCTAGGAACCACTTATGGCCATTTGTCTTAGTTTTATCCATAATTACTCACCAACCAACCTTGAATAGTTAATTTACCTTTGGACCACATGGTTGGCTCTTGAGGTACTTGAAATTAGAGCTTGAGACTCCCTTGTTGTCATGCCCCAAACCTGGACCTGGTTCTCACTCATATCTGATCCGGAATTGGATTGTGACCATCTAACATGATCACACACTTATTTTTTTCATTTTCTTTTCTTTTTTCCTTTAGTCCATTTATAACCTTGTGCAGCGGAAATAATAACAAAATGTCTCTAATGTCATACATTCAATAGTGCAGCAAAAATGATATCATCATCTAACACATTAATACAACAAAATAAACATAACACCATCTAACTATATATTAGCAAAAAATAAGGGTCACATGCTTCCATATCAACTACAACTTTCCATTATCAAAACTCTTGTATCATGCTAATTAACCTTTATGATTTTATCATAATCCAATCCATCTATTCGGGCTAAAATATTACCAAGACTTTCCACATCCATCAAACTAAAGTCAAATACATCCATCTCGAACTAAAAGGGCTCAAATACATTTCCAACATAAAATAGAAGTTCATATATAATGCTATCTAAACTGAAATATGAGGAACTAGAATGCTCCAAAAAATATCTAGCTGGTCACCTCCACAGCTCCTCCACATTCTATAACCTAATCTAAAAAATGTTGTCAATTTTAGGTGAGCTTGAAGGGTTCTCATGTAATCATATAAGATATACAAGGAATGGATAGGCTTAGCACAAGCTTTTCCAAAACAAGTATATACAATGGTGTATAAAGTATGAAGTCATGCATTGATATAAGAGATGCAAATGGATGCTAACAATGGTAAACCGTATTAAAGTATAGTCCATGTATTTTTAAAACAAAACATAATGGTCTCCCTATGTAAGGAATCATGTATAGAAACCAGACTTCTCATTCAAAACACATCTGTAAACATATACCTATCTTATGCAAATAGAACCCATGAAGGGTCTTTTTGTCACAAGGGCTAACCTTGTAGAGCTCTTTGAGCCATAAAGGTGCTTGCCAAAAAGGTCTAACCCCATCTGTTGGGAGCAAATTCATAAATTTTCCAGAAGCCAATGCCTAAATTTCACCCTGAATTAAATTCAAGCGTTAAGCCTGAGAAAATTCCAGAAACTTGCATCTCCCTTTTTCACAAGCATGGACTTCAATTTAATTCAGGACATGTATGAATGAGAGAAGCCACCCTAAAAAGGTGTGTATTTGGGGTGCCTAATACTTTCCCCAAATGCAACTAAACAACTTATCCTCTATCTTAGGAATGCAGACCAATCCTAGGAGTTAAACCTCTAGACCTATGGGTCTAGGCTTCCCCTTTTTAGGGGATGAGGAGAACCGATATCCAACTCCATCGGTTAATCCCGAGTTAGTGGTGATTCCCAACAAAGACTAGCCCTAAGTTTAGCAAATACCGACTGCACACTCGCATACACCAACATGGCTCGGAACCCAAAGGCACCCCCTAAATCCCCATGTCCACAACAAGTTAACCAGCCAACTCCAAAACTTAATCACGTCCCATGATGGGATCCCACCTGTACACCTAATCATTTGTGGGTGGTACCAATTGTGGTAAGCTTGATAGGCTTAGCAGGAGGGTATGCAATTTATACAATACAAAAGTAAAGCAAAGCAGATATAATAACAAACAAAGTGATCCAAAGTATAGGAATGAAAAATGAGTACATAAGTGCATGTATCAACAATAATATGCATATATCTCTACTAGAATCAAGTATGCTCATGCTCCGAAAGACTAAGTGATAATCTAAACCAATAAGTCCCAAAACATGTATGTACTAAACCTACATGCTATGTACTATGAACTAACTATTATATACTACATAGATAAATAAATGAAAGTAGAATAAGAAAGTATGCTACATGCTGTATGCTAAAACCACGATGAACCAAATACCAAACTGTCGCTAAATACCAACAAACCAACCAAATTTACTGATAAATCCAAATTCAAGTCCAAACCAAATAACCCAAATGGGGTTTTGATAAAACCAAACCAAGAGTTGGGCTATTAGGACCATCTTTACCTATTAATTTGACCCGATGATTAGGTACCTGAGATTCTCTAAGCAAATATGTAGCTCATTTACCAATTATGTAACCTGGTGGCATGGTACCTGAAATCACTGGGCAAGTATATAGCCTTTTCGCCTAATGGTGGTCATCACTGGATAACTAGTGTTCCTTCACCAAAATGGTGGTCACTGGGTAAGTATAGATCCCTTTCATCTAATTCTGGTCACTGGACAACTGGTGTCCCTTTTCTAAATGGCGATCACTAGGAAAGAATATTGTCCCTTTGCCTAATGGTAGTCATCACTGGATAACCGATGTCCCTTCACCAAATGATGGTCACTAAGTAAGTATATAGCCCCTGCGCCTAATGGCAGTGACTAGACAACTGGTGTCCCTTCGCCAAAATGGTAGTCATTGGGCAAGTATATATCCCATTCTCTTAATAACGGTCATCACTAGACAATTGGTGTCATTCGCCAAATGGCGGTCACAACTCATACACCAACCCACTTAAGGGTATATCATACCAAACCCATGTCTACAAATTTGACACTAAATCAATGCTAATGTATAGTAAAATAACTATTATATAAATATGTCGTATAAAAAAAATATTCATGTCTACATGCTCATAAACATTTTCTAAACTGAAGACGAAAATCACATATAAGGTCCAAATTCCAATATGGAAATATAGGTGGTTGTACCAATCTAAAGGCATATATAATGTTCTTGAAAGTGAAATTATTTTATGATGAATACTACTAATGACATAATCAAATAGTCTAAATGTTCTCAAGACCCAAGAAGGAATCCAAGTGAAATGTCCCTTGAAAACACCGAAGTAAACCATGCCAAAGACAACATGTTCATGTCACTAGACATTCTTTAAATAGTGTAAAGCCCAAAGTATTTACGCATGGATTCTAAGATCCTAACATGGGAATCCATAGAATATCACAAATTGTTATAAGTCAACATGTATTTGAAGGAATTCACCAAAGGAGACAATAAAACACATACAAGGAATCCAAAGGCATCCAAGAAACATGTAAATAGTATGAAAAATCGGTAAGAGACATTTTATCAAATATGTAGAGTGCAAGAATTAAGGAACTCAAAGGGAAAACCCAATCTTCACCATAAGGAACCTTCCGATCCCTACAATGTAAGTAAATCAAGCTCCCAAACTACATCACATAGAATAAAGACCAGCCAATACCTTCTACAAAACTCCATTCATAAGAACACAACTTTATAGCCTAAGAGATCAAAGAAACCCATAGGAAAATTACTAACATACTCGCATCATGAAACTATGATCCACTAACAAGGAATCAACATTTTCAAGAGCATTAGAGATGAATCCACCAAGACAAAGCTTAAAAATCACAAATCTAAGATTCTAGGAAGGGAAAGTGAACATAAAATGCATATCCACTCATACAAGGCAAATCCTCCATGTCTTGAAGAGTAATCTACTCCAAAACTCCCTTGCCTTTGTATAACCTTCCTTCCTCTAATGAATAAACAAGGCATTCCATGGTTAGAATACACAAACTAAGGTAAAGAATGGAAAACAACAACTATTTTAGGCTAGATCTAGGTTCTAGCAACTTACCTAAGCTTGGAGAAGAAGATTTATCTCTCCTTTCTCCCAAGTTTGCCTCTTCTCTTTCCCTCTTTCTCTTTGTGTTCTAAGGAGTCTAAATGACCTAAATGAAATATTAGAGGGGTTTTAACTTGTCCAAGTCGAGATCCCACACATGTGGGGTTCAAATGGGTGATTGCCACATCATTTACGCACATATGAAATATCCTAATAATACTTGGACAACGGCCCTTAATTAAATTAATACTATAGATAATTTCCAATGGAGAAGACCCCTTATGTCTCTTTCTCCAAATTGGTGTGTTGTGTAAAAATGAGGGGGAATCTTTGAACCACTTATTTCTCCTTTGCAATTATGCAAGATCAATTTGGAATTATTTTTCTGCTAATCTAAATTGTTCTTGGGGGATGCCAAGAGACCTGGTGGACTTATTCTCCATTTAGAGTGTTGATGGTTTGGGGGAGGAAGGCAAGTGTTTCTGGGGATGCCTGTGTCACGCGATGGTATGAAATTTAGGGAAAGAAAGGAACTTAAGAATTTTTGAAAATAAATATAAGCCTTTCAAGGAAGTCATTAATTCTATCATTCAGGAAGTTGGTAGCTAGTTGTTTATGACCAAGGACTTTCAGGGGTTGTCCCTGGAAGATTTCTTTCATGATTGGAGAACTAGCATCTTTATTTACTCTTCAGTAAGGAATGGGCTTCTTAGTTGTTGGGTGCCCCTCCAGCAGGTAGTTGCAAACTCAAATTTGATGGTTCACTTATGGGTAATCCAGGCTCAAGGGGGTTTGGATGTGCTATTCGTGACTCTTAAGGGGAGATCATCAAGATCATTACAAGGCCCCTTGGTGTAGCTGATTCTACTAAAGCTAAGGCCATGGGTCTTCTTATTGGGCTTTGGGAGGTTTAAGATTTGCATCTGAATCCGAGTTTGGTTAAGGGCGATTCCTCAATGGTGGTTCTATGGGATTTGGGCTATTCCTCTGGCTCTTGGAAATACTTACATCTTATCCATGAAATTAGGGAGCTGATGGATTCCTTAAATATTGTTTTGGCTTATGTCCCAAGGTCCCAAAATGGGCTTGTAGATAAAATTGCTAAATAGGGGGGGTTGAGTTACCTGGTGTAGTGAGATCTAATGTAATGTCTGATTTTTTGGTGTAAGCCCTTGGCCCCCCTTGTTTTGCTCCTTCTTTTTCCTCTCTCAATAAAGTCATTATTTATCAAAAAAAATGAAATATCCTGAGCTTGATAGGTCACTAGGCTTGTGTACAAGTTGCGAGTGTGACTAGTCATGGGATTTGTGTACAGGTCACGATTATGATCGGTCATGGGGTGTGTATAGGTAATGACTGTGACCGGTCATGGGGTTTGTCTACAAGTCACAAGTAGGCTTTGTAACACCCAAGAGTTGTGCCTCTTGTTTGTGATCTGTCATGCTTGGTCTATGGATGGACCTGTTTATTAGGGTGTTTGTCAAAGATCTCTAAAAATCTGAGAAAATGGGCTTGATCGCGAGGGATTTGGATTACCGAAGAGTTCTCAGAGGTCAATCGAGTGTCTAATGCTGACAAAAGTGATTCTGTCATGATTTGAGGGAGAATGGGGTGATTAGGGCATATTGGGTCTCTTGGAAGTTTTGATGTGACTTTTCTTGAGAGATCTTAGACTTACCAAGATGGGGCCACTGATTAGCTGAGTTTCTGATCTATGACGGACTTTTGGAGGTTTACCGAAGGTCCATCACTTGCTACAAAATGATTGGGCTTGTTCTAGGAAGATTTGAGAAATTGGTGTATAATGGCCTCAAAAATACTTGAGTTTGGTGGCTAGCCTTGAAGTCTTGAAAAAAATCAAGAATTATCCTTTGACTGATCTTGATTTGGTTGTTTGGAGGCCATTTAGGGATCTACAAAAGGTCAAATGTGGCCATAATTATCTTTTGAGGGTTTGGGGAAATATTAAAACTTTGGGGTTTTTTTGGTCTCTGGATAACTTGGTTCCTTAGATAGTCTGGTAGATGATTAGGATGGGAGAGTATGGGACTTGACTTGGAGCTGTTTGGGTGATGGGGGCAATGTCTAGGGTTTACTGAGGGTCTAATTTTGAGAGAAATGGTGAATTTTGGAGACATGAGGGTAAAAATGATAATTTTCCTAGCCTTTTGTGCTTCAATGTGGGAAGGCTTATAGAGGCTGGGGAGTCTTAGAGAAAATGGGTCTAATAACTTGAAGTTGAGATTTTTTAAATGTGTCGGGGTAAAATGGTAATTTTCTAGCCCTTTGATGCTTCAATGTGGGAAGGCTTATAAAAGTTGAAAAATTCAAAAGGGCTTTACTATGGAAGGATTTATGAAGGCTAAGGAGTCCAGGAGAAACCAAGTCCAATAGACTATAGTTGAGATTTTTAAAGGTGTAGGGGTAAAATTATAATTTGCTAGCCCTTTGGTGCTTTAATGTGGGAACGCTTATAGTAGTTAGCAAATTCAAGATGAAACAAAGCTAATGGTTCAAGATTTGGACCCTCGGAGTCCTAGATTGTCTTTCTTGGGGGAATTAGGGTTTAGCCTAGTTGATCTTTGGATAGAGTTTGGACATTATTATTGTGCTTACGACCAGAGTATCCATTGAGAATGCCTACCTATCCAAAGCTCAGGGGTATCTAACTCCACGTTGTAATGAACCCATCTGATTCCATTAATTGATCTAAGCCAAAACTTGGGTGTAGACAGATGCCCCCCTTCGGAATGTGTGGCAAAGCCATACGTGGCAAAGGAAGGAAGTGCCTAAATTTTGGCTTGGTTGAGGTAGTATTTCCACTTTTGTATAACTCATGGATATTAGGTTGGTTGTTTTTTAAACTTAGAACCATTTTGGTTGGTAGAACCAGAGGGCTAAAATTGGTTTCAACCTTTTGGGTTTGAAGGGTTTTTGTAAGCACTTTGTCTTTTTGAAATGCCTTCTTAGATAGAGGATCTATTCATTCAGTTTTTTTGCAAATCTTTTGAAATGAATTTTGTTTTTATCAAATTTTGAAATTGAGGTTGATTGAAAGATTGTCTATTTTTTGAAACATAAGGTCTATCCATGAGTTATACTTAAGCTAATGGTTCTTCCTCTACCCCTAGTGGTGTTACTATTAGCATATGCACTGCGTCGAGAGACGTGTAAGTTATCGACATTGAGCACAATTGCTAAAAACCCTTATGGAAAACATCACAACAGTTTGGCCATGCAAAAGCTATAAATTCATGCAAACCAATATGATGATCTTAACATTTGTCTTTATTTCTAGATTTATTGTCTTTTGTATGTTGATTTATTGATCATTAATAGAAATTTTATTTTCTTAATGACTTTTTTTTTTAGTGATTATTTGTTGAAATATGTATGATGGATTTGCTAGATTTCTTTTGCTAAGAGCCATGTTTTTTTGCTTATGTATCAATTGTGATACATAATTTTATGAGACCGTTGTATCATTTGCCCTTGAATTTGGACAAAGATTTTTCATGGAATTCTCATAAGTTATAGTGCAAATTATAACTTTTGTCCCTAGTTTGGACAATAGTTACAATGAATAAGATTCCCTTAGTTCATGGAGTTAATTGCATCATTTGTCCCTATTTTGGACAAAGGTTACAAGCACCATATCTCTCATAAATTATGAAATAGACTATATTTTTTTGCCCCCATTCTAGACAAAAGTTACAAATGAATAGACTCACGGAGAGATTTTGGGAAGCTCTCTCTAGAAAAGCTGGGGGACCTTTGCGGGCTAATGCTATTTACCATTTATGAATTCCTCTGAGGGTTTGCATCATAGATTGATAGGGTATGTAGGCGATGGATTGAATCTACAAAGGAGTTGTGGGCATCATAGAAAGACCGGATGGTCTGCATGCCCCACTTCGAGGAACCGTGCCCGGCCAACGTGGGTTAGCCTAGGGCTTTGGTTAGGAGTCGCTACCAACTCGGGTTTTTATAGATGGGGTTGGACGTCTGCCTCCTTTCCAAGGGAAAGAAGGATTACAGGCCTTGCAGCCTGGGCTAGGCACTTGAGCGTAGGGATTGACTCTCAAACTGGTTTGGTTCTTTAGAGATTCAGGTAAGCTGTTTAGTTGTTATTGGGGAAGGTGTTAGGCACCCCAATTACCCACCTTTTTAGGGTGACTCCTCTAACCTAGCAACTTCCAAGTGCCAGTAAGCGAAGATGGATGTATATGGCTTATTTTATTTTTATTAGTCTGGACCACCCCCGTGGTGTGATCAATGCAATTGCACCTAAGAAATAGTCTCCAGTTGCCTACATACCCTATCTTGTATGGTTAGATGTTTCTAAGGTTTTGTCGGGATCAAATTGCATGTAGTTCTCGGGTTTTTTGTGTGTGTAAATCTCGGTAGTCAAGTGCGTCTGACTATGAGAGTGATTCAAGGTAGGTATATTTAGGGAGTTTGTGTATTTACAGAGTACTCATCGCTGCTAAAATACGTTGGTGAAAGGGGGTCAAGACTATGTTATAACAATGTGAGTATTTTAGGGACCTAATTAGGCTATGACCAAGTCCCAGGATCATTGGGTCGTGAACCAATACGACATGACCTTAGGGTAAGGTAGAGATTGTAAAAGGTCAAGAATGATTAAAAGGTAGTGATTAGGTTAGGTTACGCAACCAGATTGCACTAACGTAGCAGCCATGACACTAGTGTTGTCTCTTAGGTAAAACTTAGGTGTTGGACACTTAAATGTTTGATACCAGGCCTAGTCTATGGTCAAAGGCTAGACAAAGGTTCTTGAGGTTAGAACAGGGGTTTGCTATGGTTCTGGAAGTGTAGGGCTTCATCCCCACCTTCTGATTTATCAAAAGGGGTAAAATTAGAATTTTTTAGTCAATATGCCTGATCTTTATGTGTACGCCTAATCTTTAAGTATGCCTGATATCTTATAGTGATGTGATTCCTGGCATATTGTTCCAGATGGACCCCACTCCGTGGTTTTAGTAAAATCAGGAGTCTAGTAGTATTTTCTTAAGTATTTCTAAAGGTCTGTGGGTATTTTCCTACCATGGGGCGCATACGAATAGAAAGATAGGGTTTTCAGGTTAATATGCCTGATCTTAGGCTGTACACCTAAACTTCATATACGCTTGATCTTTAACAGTATTAAGATTCAAGCATATGCTGGACAATCCACACTCAAATTAACATATCTCTCTCCACAAAACTCGGAATCAAGTGTGGTTGGTCTCTTTGAAAAGCTGAGAGAGAGATCTTTCCAAAAAGGTATAATAAAAAGACATAAATTATTTTTCTACCAAATACAGAAATAATTTTATAAAAATCATTCATAGGCTAACAATTAAAATTTTGGAATTGATTTTTAGTCAGGTGGTGTTGTACAGAATATGTTTTCATATTGAGAAAGTGGGCTCCAATTTGGGAGTCAAATGGTGTTATTTGGGGCTCAAATTTGGTGGGCTAATACGTCACTATGTTAGTAACTCTTAGCAAAAATTTGAGCTCCAAACTCTAAGTATGGAGGGAGTTATGCTCTCTATAGTGCCATTGGGTTAAAAGAAAATAGCAAGGGAGAGACAAGCTTGTCTCTCCCATGTCCCACCATGGCACTGTTTTAAGGGGTTCATGGGTGGCTTGATTACAGCATGATGGTCTAAAAAAAAAAATAATGGGGGGGACCAACCTTAGATGAAAGCTTTCCTTCTCTTTCCTTCTCTTTCATCTCTTTCTTTCTTTCTTTCCTTTTTGCTCCATTTCTTTCTCTTCTCTCTTTTCTTTTCTCTCTTTGTTTCTTATGGTTTTTTCCTCAGAATTCTCTCCCTCCCCTCCTTGAATGAAATGGGGGGGGTATTTATAGGTGGGGATCAAGGCGGGTGAGATGGAGATGGTGACATGGGGTGAGGTGGAGAGGGGGAATGAGTGGAGGGGAGTGGGGCTGAGGTGGTGGAAGCTAGTAGAAGGGGGTGAGGTGGAGGGGGTAGGTGGTTGGAGGCTATGAGGAGGTGGGGGAGTGGAAGGGTGAAGGAGTGAGGTGGTGAGGGGTGGTGGGGCCCATGCGAATATGTGGTGGCGGTGAGGAGGTATAAGGGGTATAGGGGTTAGGGTAGTGGTCTTTAGGGTCTCTACCCCTCATTTGGAATAGTCTAA
This sequence comes from Platanus orientalis, assembly GCA_025762735.1. Taxonomy (NCBI): domain Eukaryota; kingdom Viridiplantae; phylum Streptophyta; class Magnoliopsida; order Proteales; family Platanaceae; genus Platanus; species Platanus orientalis. Next base: position 894 of record JAOXJP010095929.1, on the reverse strand, counting down.
ATGAGAGGTATAAGATTAAAAAATAGTTTGAGGGGTATTTTGAGAAAAATGGTACTTTTTGAAAAGGGGCAATGATTGCTTTTTTGGATTTTCCCCTTTACTATCTGGGTTTGCTTTTTGGGTTTTATGATTCTAAATGTTTTAAGGTTTATGAGTTTTTTGCATGTCCTGGATGCTCTGGTCGCAATGCAACTATCAAAATTGGATTTAGAGTAGGGTAAGCGGGTCAAAACTGACTCTGAATGACCCTGGAATGACTCGTACTTGTGAGGGAGGGGTAAAATCATAAAATTGATTTTGAAAATCTTGATATGAAAGATGGCCTTTGGAGTTTGTGAGACAGAGGCTTTGACTGTTCACGAATCCGACACCTGAGTCGAAAACTATGTTTGAAACCTTGAATTGTCCCAGACCAAATTTCCTGTGGACTTGGGACAGATTTTTCTTGGATTTATAGTGGAAGTAATGGGGATAATGGTTTTCTAGGTTTTGGAATTATGAGTCCACAGGACCTGACAGAAAGACAATCTGATTCCCGATGAATTTTTAGGAGATTTTCAAAGGAAGGTCACTTGACCAAAAAATACACCCTAGACTTGTGAAGAACTGAGCTATCGAACTGTGTTGAGTCTATGGATGGACTTATCTATCAGGGTGTTTATCGGAGATCTCAAAAAATTTGAGACAATGAACTTGACTTTGAGGGATTTGGATTCCTGGAGAGTTCTCGGAGGTTCACCGAGTGTTCATAGCTGATAGAAGTGATTTGGTTGTAATTTGGGGGAAAATGGGATGATTGGGGGGCATTAGTTTCCTTATGGTTTTTTCCTGGGGAGATCTTGGACTTGTTTGCATGGGGCAATTGACTAGCTGAGTTTTTGATTTGTGTTAGGC
>JAOXJP010095918.1:0-14538 GCA_025762735.1 Platanus orientalis | reverse complement strand
GGATAATTGTCCACCGTCTTCCACTCATGGCAATGGACCACGTGTCCAGAATAAATTTTGGTAAGCCCACCAAGTAACAGAGTAATGAGCGGAAGAAAAATATTATTTTATTTTAAAAAAATTTAATAAGGAAATATAAAGATGGCGAGATTCACTTACTAAAACCCGTATGAATCTCACTTTGATGCTATCTTCTTCTCCAACAAGTCTTTCAATCTCACTTTCACGCTATCTTCTTCTCCTACAGGATATGTTGATGTGATTACATGATCGGTGTGACTTTTCTGCTATGAACTGCTTATCGGACGGTTGCCACCAGCCCAAATTGTTGTATAGCTATGCCTTCTATAAAGAGTTTGTTGTACAAGGCTAAAATAGAAGATCAAACCAGCTTGAATGCCACTCTATAAATTCAACACAATGTGTCTCCCCAGTTGTCTCAAAAACCTGTTCAAACCCTTATCAGTTCATCAACTGGGATGGAGTTCACCTCACAGAAGCCATGTACAAGGCGGTTATTGAGTTGTACCTCGATCGTGGCTATTGTCATCCTTCATTTGATACCTTGTTGAGTTGAAAAAGCTGTGACACTTGAGCTGGTTATCAGCATATCAGCAAAGATGCTAGTGTGGGTCTGTATAGTCACAGTTTAGTGGGGTCTGGGGTCTCTGGGCATCCAGTAGAACTTCATTATATATATATATATAGTGTGTGTGTGTGTGTGTGTGTGTGTATATGGTGTTTTACTATTAGAAATTTTATCCCATTTCATCATCTCTCTAAAGTTTATGTTCAACCAATTTAAGCCTCTAGTGGGGACGCAATTAAATCAATTGAAGGGTTTGACTCATCACTACTGTTACTGCAAAAGAAAGAAGGGGAAAATACAAGACCATTTACACTGGACATTCAATCAGATTAAACCCCCAGTAAAATTATGATTGGCCCTACAATCAAATTATTATTTACCCATGTTCTGCCTTGTGGAATATGACAGGGCAGTTCCCTTTAGAGATCCTTTTTTCTTTCTTTTGGTAAAGAGATTATGGAGCATTGTTATTAGCAAAAAAAATTACTTGCATTGCAACTAGGGAACAAATCAAAGCACTTGCGCCTAATGTAATCCTCCCTAAACCACCACCATTCTCTTAGGATACTCCTAGTAATGTTACCTACTTGGAAGAATATATAAATTCAGTAGGATCTTCCAAGTTTTCCGTCCTCTCACAATGATATATATCTCGTAATTAAGAGGAGGAATCTTTGGGAGAACTTACTTTGATGTGAAAAAAAAAGAGCCAGTAATTTACAGAAGTAGAATAATTGAAATATAGCCTTTTTTGTTTTTTTGGTGAAAATATTTGGAGTGTAGCTGATCTAATAGAAGCTTGATCCAAGCTGCCTTAAAATTGAATACAACACACTAAATTATGGTCTTCCATCAACAAGCCAATGCCAATAAATGCACAAAAAACTGTGGTATGTTTTCCATCATCAGATGAGCCCAGCATACATCACTTAAGGTTTAAAATTCACATTTTATGGTCTACCATTTTCGTGTCGCAACTGAAGATGCGACACACAAAGCTTTTAAGGTTTTACCATTGTAAGCCTCTATGATTTGACTGACAATTTCCAATAACAAAGAAAGGCCAAGCTAATAAAATAGAGAAGTCCAGGGCAAGTCCTAGAATCATTGTTACTGTCTATGGAAGAGCACGTCTTTCAGTTAAATTTGGGGTTGAAAATAGCATTCTTTACTTTCCAACATGTCACTTCTATTATAGGATTAAAAACATATTTTCCTTAATCCATGTTCGCTCCCCTCTTAGTATATGGAGGGAAGGAACTTCAGATTGCTTGACCTAACTTCACATGTCAAGTGCTCAATGCCCATTATAAAATAACACCCCTTCATGACTTTATCCATGTAAACTATCTCAAAGTGTTCTCATGCTTAGATTTCCAGGTAGAGAGAGAGAGAGCTGTCATGGTGTGAATTGATAAGTCTGATATGTTAAAGCCTGACAGAGAAGAAGATAGCGTCAAAGTGAGATTGAAAAGCCTCTTGGAGAAGAAAATAGTGTCAAAGTGAGATTGAAAAACTTTTCAAAGAAGAAGATAGAGTCAAAAGTGAGATACATACGGGTTTTTGGAAGTGAATCTCATCGGCTTGATATTTTCTTATTAATTTTTTTTATATAAAATAATATTTTTCTTCCACTCACGACTCTGTTACTTGGTGGGTTACTTGATAAACCCACCAGAATTTATTTTGGATGCGTGGTCCGTTACCATGAGTGGAAGATGGTGTACCAAGACATTGGTGTTACAGAGGATATGGCTCCGTTTTCTTGCACTTTTGTGGAGTTGACATGTATTAGAACCTAGAAGGTTTTATGGAAAATTGTCCAACTTATTGGATAATTAAGAATCAGTTGTTCGATTTAATGACAATATTCTACTCCAATTTTAATGCATGTCTGTAACACCCGAAATCTCAAATCCCAAAGCGTTATACTTCAATTTACACAACAACAGAGGAAGTAATGCAAAAATTGGACAGCGTAGCCACACAATTGGATTCATAGGGAAAGATTCCCCAATTCATAAATAACCTGATAGACTGTAATAAATACATCTATCCATAACCCACATAATACATAACTTTATACATAAACAAGTGCATCAGTACAAACATGTTTCATCCCACAGACGAGATATATAAAGCTAATATACAATCCATACAAACTCTAGTCTATACATGACTAGGTTACAAAACATGACCGGCTAACTGTGGGTTCGGCTGAAAGTATAATTTATTAGAAGTTCGTTGGATCTCAATCATCATGACGAGCAAACGTCTCATTCTCTGTGGACAGAAGAGTAAGTAGGGTGAGCTTGGGAAAACTCAACAAGTAATTCTTATGTTCTATAGTTTATAACAAAACAAGAAAAAACAATCAATCAAGCTATATCCAATGATAACATAGTCGATGAAGCTTTGTATAACATTTTTCTATTAGATATTATAACATGCAAGAAAACATTATGCACAAATAAGTAGGTCATTACTTAAGGTAGTCTTTCAACTATGGGTGGTGGGATAGGGTAGACATAAAACAAACCTAACCTTTGGCCACTTGCACAAAGTGATTGCATCACTAGACCTAACTTTTAGCATTAAGTACAAGTTGGCTTTTTACCATGCTCAAACCCATACTTCAATTTGGCAACCTGAGCTGATGTCAAAACAATAAGAAAAACCTATGACAATATCAAACCAAAATCACATTGTTCAAATCACGTAATCAAATCAGCATATAAATCCATGCATTATTCTAAATGCATACAATTTATAACCAACGTTTGCAAGGTGTTTCAATGATAGTAGGAGGCTATTTCAAGTACAAGAGCTTCACAGTTTTTATGCTCTTGATCAAGCTACGTTCTTGAACGGACATTTTAATGCCCTTAGGAAGCACCCAATTTTCAAAAAATATTTTTATGCTCTTAGGAAAGTGCCCCTTTTTAAATATGCATTGTCAAAACATGTACACCATGCTATTCCATGCTTCTAATACATTTTAAATGTATTCACAATTATCGAATCACAAGCTTGAATTTATAGATTACTTATGCATCATAATGCATAGAATATCATTATAAAACAATCGTACCAAAATCTCATAATACAAATAATTCCAACTGCATTAATTCAAATAACTGAAATCATAGAAATTAATCTACTAAAATTCAACACATATACTTAAATGAAAATAATCACTTCTAATCAACATGACAATCATAATTAAAGTGGTTTGGTGGTCAACAAATGGTTTAGTGGTTAAATTTTGTTTAGAGATATAATAAACATGACCTAAATCTTGAGGATCAATTTAAACTTTGAAAATGATGTATATAGAGAATAAATAAGAATTGTACGATTTTCAGTCTTATTTCCAAAACAATAAGAATCGTCTCAATCATACATCCAAGTACAAAATAATGACCCAATCCATATTCACTATCCAGGAGAATCAGTAATCACTAGAAATCCATGCAAATTCTAGGCCTTTGAATCCATATGGAGGTTGGGGAAGCAATCCATATGGATTGTTTCTTCAGTTTGTATAGATTGCAACAAATCCATATGAATTATATTGTGCCCCACCCAATCTCAAGTTTTGGCGCCTCCTACTCCCTTGAATTCAACTCAAACTCTTGCAAAACTTCAATATAACCCATCCAACTTTGCAATCAAGTAAAAACACAAAGATGCAACATCATTTAATGTCCAATAACAACACAACATCATTTTAACTCGAACGTCATGCAAAATTCTAGAATTTACAAGATCATTCAAGTCATTAAGTAAAATTTTCCAAGATTAAGTACAACCACCAAGAAACAAGTTTAAGAATCATAAGGTACAACTTATATTTTTATAGAAAGAAAGTTTGATGGTTCTACATTTTTCAAGTGACAAAACTAGCATACTTTAATATGGTTTCTACAGATTAATCAAAACCTATAGCTGCCATCTGAAGAAGGGTAGGATTACTTACTTGCACCTATGAAATCTATAGTAAGAATCTTTCTTTCTCTTTCAACTCCCTTTGTTCCTCTAGGGTTTGGTTGCTTTCAAGCTCTCAATTGAAAAACAAGAAGGGTAGCTAATTGTGTTTCTTTGGTTTTATAAATATAAGTTCTAAAATTTACAATTAATTCCTCCATGTTAATTCAGTTGCCTTTAGGTGCTTCAAACCAACCTTATTATGTATCACTTATTATTATCATGTTTTTATTATTTTTTTTATATACTTAATAGTCTTTTCACATAAGTTTTATAGCATGTAGATCCATTTTTTTTTATACCAAGAGATCCCTTGCTTAGACTTTATTGCCAAAACCCCTCCTATACGAGGTTCTACGATGATATAGTCCTCGCATTAAACTTATTGCCATGAATCCCTCCCATACAAGGTTCCATAACAATAAGATCCATCATATATGTAGGTTTTATTAGGGTTGTCAATTGGAGCAGGGCTGGCCTAAATCCCAACTTCTCTTATCCAAAAAATAGGCAGCCTGGGCAAGTTGGACATTGGTTTAGGCCGAGTTCAGCCTGGCTCAATCACAACTTATTTTGCCCAAAGCCCAGCCCAGCCGAACCCGTCCGTGAAGTATATATATTATGGAGGCCCGAAGGAAGCCTAACCCTAATTTTGTTAAATATATGTTGTAGGATTAAATGCTAATCCAACGGTGTAGAATAAAAATTTAACTCCTACCCTAATCATATAGATACAATTTCAATGTAGCTCTAACCCTAATTGTATGAACCAACATCCCTCTTGCGGTCCTCACCTATCTTCAACTAATTTGGGATTTGTAGTTGGCATACATCCTATCAAGCATGTTCTCCAGTTGAAGCAAGGAAATGTATAATAACAGCTTTAGGAGTCTTGTAGAGAGGGAACATATGTGGGTATTGTTGAGTTTTAGAGTGTAAAGGAAATCAAAATCACAAGTGAAGTGAAGTAGTTGAGGTACACAATTGATCACAAAACACTATCCGTTGCGAAAAACACTATCTTTCAAGAGACACAGTTCTTTGCGAGATATGGATCTTCGCGAAACACTGTTCTTCGTGAGATAAAGTTCTTTGTAGACAAAATTCTTTGCGAGACTTAGTTCTTCGCAAGACACAGTTCTTCACAAAACACTATTTTTTGTAGGTCACACAAATTTTCTTATTTTCTTTAATCGTAGTTAACCGATTCAGCCGAGACAGAGAATGTATCGTTATCACATTTCTTAAAAATAGTCGAGGCCTCCCATAAATGTGTAAGAGATGCGATTAAGTTAACTCCGGAATAAAATATTGCTCGGCTAGAACCTTTATCTCTCAACGGAGCCGCACTCTATGGCAAAGACGAATAAACATTGCTGTTACTTAAAGCCTATGGTCTCACGTAGTTAAATTTATAAACTTTTAACTTCAATTAATATTTGAGCAACATAACTTTTCTTTATAAACGAAAATTCAACATATGTTCTTCACTCATGAGACCAAGTTTCCTCTCAAAGAGTCTCAAGTTTCAAGTAGAAGCTACTCATAGAACCAAAGCAATGACTCTTGATGGAGAGGACCGATTCAAGGGAGACTGATGATTCACCAACTCAACCAAACCTTATCAAGGAAGGGAGGGAGTTCAAGAACAACCAACTCTTCTCAAAGAAGAGAGGGAGTTCATGAATCAGCAAGAGTGTGAGATAGAGTGAAGATGATGATGATGGTGGTAGATGAGTGAAGAAGTGAGAGAGTAGAGCGTAAGGTCCACTAGATGAATGAGCAAGGGCACAACCCACGTTCCTTCAGAGACAAATCTCTGGTACAGAAACCCTCTCTCTCAACTCTTCCTTCTTCTTCTTCTAAGACTCTTCAATAACCACCAAGTAACCCAACCCTAGCCAAAGTTCAATATATAATAGAGGGAGAGAGGTATAGTCGCCAGCTCCTAGTGCATTCCCCAAGCTACAACACTCTCTTAGCTGAGTCAAATGTTGTTGACCAGGTCTGGGTTCTACTGCAGGCAAGAGCCTCAGACAGAAGACACCACAATAGCCCATGTATTCACGCTTAGGGCATTTCCACAAGTCCTCAAGACCAAGGGTCTATCGTGAGCTCAAAAAGGAATGGTTGTAGGCATGCAACAAGTTGGCAAGAGGATGAGTTTCATTCACCAAGATTTTTCACTAAAATAGAAGGAATCAGGCGTGATCAACAGGGTCTGCGGCTGCTCTGTTTTCTGAAACGAAAACGGGGCAGTCGTAGGTTTAAAATATTTCAACAGGTATGGCACTTTCTGTTTCTCTTTAGTTCTTTTATTTCCTGCTCTCATGAAGTTTGTTCGTCTTATACTAAAGTTTTCTTTTGTGTGGTAGACGGAATAACAAATGCTTAGTTGTCCAAAGCATCATATTGGTCATTGGGATAGGTGTTCTCTCTCTCTCTCTCTCTCTCTCTCTCTCTCTCTCTCTCTCGTGTGGTCATCTTCTGTGAAAAGATTTCCTAATAATCAAGGGTGAAGGACTTTTTTAACATACTTGTGTTCAGTTAGTGCTAAAGTTCTGAAGTCGTGATCATTCTTTGAATGGTTAATAAATCGATACACGGGATTGGTAAGAATTTACATTCTGGGCCTTAAATATGACATTTTCTTTCTATTATTGTTTATGGTCCAGGTCCATCTCTCTTGATTCCTATTTTCTGCATTTAGTTCTGTTTTAATCAAATTACACAGGAAATTTCAGTAATCAGAGTGTAACTATTGCATATTATATAGAAATTCATAAATTTTAACAGTCAATTCACAGAATGGGTATCGTGGGAATCATCAGTTGTTGTAGTTGTTTATAACATCTCCCATTAGTCTTATCCTATAAATAAGGTTCTCTGAACTAATGGGATTTATGTGTAATTTGGACTGGAATCTAGCTAAGTCTTTTAAATTACATGTAAAGCTTGCATGAAAGAGTTCATTCAATGGGCACACTTTCTAGTTAATCCAGCCCATGGGCTCAAACTCAATCCAAATTTAGCCCTTGGGGTGTTAACTTTGAGCTAGTTTGAACTCAAGGCAAATCCCAATTTATTAAATTAAGTTGAGTTTGGGTAAAATGTCTCGGGCGAGGCTCGAGCTCAAGTATTATACTTGGGAGTACTGGGCTTGAGCTGATCTCAACCCAGCCAGATTGAATACCATAGGTTTATCACTAAGAACCCCTCCCATACAAGGTTTTACGATGATAAAAGCTTTAAGATTTAAAAGTTTTAAATTCCTTATTAATGGTTTATACCAGAAAAACATGTCCACATGTACTTGAATCACAATAATTCTGGTTCAGGGAATTACAATGTCGCTTTCTTAATATCTTCGGTCAACTATTGACCATTTGATTTGATGATGGGAGATTTTTTTTTTTTTTTTGTGACCTAATGCTCTGTGTATTGGAACGTGGTATCCCAAAGTACTGCTTTTGTCTAGCCTTGCTTGTTTCACTTAGACCCACTATCTTTGGCTATTTTGATTGTGTTGACGAGCAGTCAATTTCTATATAGACCTCCAAAAGCCCTAATCGGATGGCTTGCATCAGTTTTCAAAAAGGAAATTAGAAAGGGTTGGAAATGAAATTTAAACATCATGCCTACAATCTCAAAATTTTTGGACGTGCTAGATGCAATTGTGACATCATATCAGGTGTTTAATACTTGCATAATCGGACACGGCTATTCTTAATCAAAATTGGCAATCCATATTTTTCAAAATTTACCAAGGATAGATGAAGGGAAGGTCTATTAGGATGTGATAAGATTTATTTCCCTTGCATTGATACCCATGTAGGGGTAGTTCAATATATTAGATACATATGATCAAGTTGTGGTCCAAACATCTCCTACATTGGGTTAAGAAGTTCTTTACCAGAAAAAAAATAGGGTTCAGAAGTTGTATGATTCAAAATGGAAGGATTTAGACTAAGTATTACCATACGTGCACCGACACTAACCTTTACCTATCAAAAAAAAAAAAAAGGTCATATTTTGATGTTAAATTGTAAACACTCATCCGAATCAGTCCAAATCCTCTATAATGTGGTTTGTTTGTGTTGTAACAATAATCCTTATTCACCATCCACAAAGGCATTAGGTTGAAATGTTTACATCTCAATGCTATTGTAGGACTAGAGGGGATGCATCGCAATATGTGGTCATGAAGATGCCACCTTATTAACTTGGCAAAGCCTTTAAGAGATCAAGTTATATCACCCTCCTGCTGCCTTACTGGGTGCGAAAAAGCATCTCAATGGTATTGTGGTAAATATACCCGTAGGCCCTATGACATTTGTCTTTGACATACTTTCTACACCCAATGACTGACCAGAAAGGTGGCAACAAGGACCCCTCTTCAAGAATTCATCCTCACCTACTAACAACTAACCACCTAGCCGCCTGTATAGGGGAAAAATGTATAAGGTCTTTGTGAATGTCCTGTGACATTATGCATGTCGCATGCGTGGATTTGTATCCAAAAGTGTGACAATTTGTCAATCTGTGCGGTGTCGTGGGGCGTTTATAATCTTGATAAAGATAAATAAATCTCTTTCACAATTTTAAAGGGTTGCCATCTCCACACCCTTTTTTCAACTACCTAATTAATTTTTGCATTTGCATACATACAACTGTGATCCCCCTTGAAAAAGGACAAAGACTTGTGAACAATAACAGATATCCCACCTTCTTTTGACCCATATGTATTGATCTAAACATCCTTTGTCATGCACTGATTGGTAAAGGTGTGCTATATGTCCATTCACACAAGAGATGATTCAAAATCGAAAAGACATAAGTGAATTTGTTCTATACTGATTTTCTGACACTAACAGGATTATAAATTGGAAAATTTGTCATATCAGACTCAAGGTTTGCCAAAATTGTCAAAGAGTGGGATAAATTAATACCTTACCCCAAAATAGACTTTTAAAGGGTAAAATTGTAAAAGAAAGATAATTAATTACAATTATTATTTTTTTTTTTGCTCTTTTTTTACCCTTGATTGTTTGTAAAATTTGTCAAATGAACCGATTTGACAAAAACCACATCAGCTTTATTCAACTTCTTCAAATGTGACAACAAACAAGCATTTGTAGTCACGTGAAGTAGTTCTTTGTTCCCTTATTCTTTTCTCTCTTTTTTTGTTTCTCTATAGTTTGCTCCATTAAAGAACCATTTTGGAAGTTCTCTTATGTAACCCCTCACACATGTTTACATATATCTTACACGTGTCATGTTTATATTATATATGCACAATATATAAGTTCCATACACACTAAAAATCATTTAAATATGCATATACTAATTTGTAAATTGACACAAATTTAAAAAGGCACCAACAACAATTTAGAAAAAATCTTTAAGTAAACTTTATATCATTGGATAGGCACGGAAGTCTAAAATCCAACAAAATAAATGGCAAGCAAATTCGATCTCAAATGAAAAAGATATTGGCATTTTAGTAAGAATGGGTCAACAATATCTCACGAATGATGAATAGTATTTCCGTGAAGGATGAATAGTGTTTCGTGATGTACAGTATTTTTCGCTTCAATGTTTACAAAACAAAAAAAAAATTGCTTCATGATTAAATTGTGTGGGACTCTCTTTGGGCCTATAAATTAAATAAGTTTCAACTTAAAGAGATCTAGAAACCCTAGAGGAAAGAGGAAGAGAAATGAGAGGAAAAGCTAGGCTTTGAGATTTAAAAACAAAAAAATAAAAACTTAAGAATGATTTTTCATCAGTAAAGTGGTAAGAGACACTAAACTAGTTTTATTTTTGAATTCCCTAGGATTTTAGAACTAATCCAAACTAGTTTTGTAAAGATTTACTCTAATTTTGAATGATTTTTAAAATAAAGAACAAAGGTTTTTAAAATAGTTTTTGAGTTTTTTCAAGAATGTAAAATACAATGTTTTGTTTGGTAAAATTGTGAGATTTCATCTTGTTTTAGATTCATATTCTGCATGTTAGGAATTGATTTGTTACAAGTTTTAATCTAATTTAAGGTTCCAAAAATCATTGATTTTAAAAGAGAATTTTATGTTTTTAAGAACACAAGTGATCTTAGTTTTGGTATTTGCTTCCATAGGATTATAGAGACTATTCTCTTATTTTAAAAGACCTCTATATGTTCATATGATTGATTTAGGATCTGAATACGATATGTTCATCATGATTATAGTAAAAATCTAATTATTTCAAGTTTTGTGCTTAGGAGGATCAAGCATCTATGGTTTAAAGTGTTGCTATGGATTGCTATATGTTTTGTACTACTATTGCTATTGTTTTATGGTATTATTGATTGTTTTCGGTTATAAGCCACCCTTTGTCATCAAGGGAAACAAAAGATGATACTCATCACACCTGGTTTATGGTGTGAACTATAATGGCTTTTCTCACCGAAGATTAAATAGTGTGATTGGACCATTTTCACATATGTTTAACTGGTGTGACCGAACCCTTCTTACCTGGGTTTAAATGGTGTGACTAACCCTTTTCATCGGGGATTAAATGGTGTAATTGTTATTTGTATTGATTTACAAAATTGTTATTTGCATTAGCTAATAGATCTATTTTACATGTTATGTTTTGTTCAATTCAGTTATATGCACATTTTTTGTTAAGATTAAACCATCTGTATGTTATGTCTTTTAAATTGTTTTTAGTTTAGTATATTTTTTTTATATGATGAACTGTTCAGTTCCGTATATTGATAAAAATGTATGTAACTATTTATTTCATTTGATTCATGCAAAGTCTTAATCCATTATTCCTTAATTTATTGTACATGTTGAGTTTGTCAAGTTCACCCCAAATTTGGCATCATAGATGATGAGAAGATAATTGCATAGCGGTTCTGGCAAGCAGGATTAGAGAGTTAGAAGATTTGATATATTGCTATGAGACATTAAGACTTTATTTTATTTTAGTTCAGTATTTTATTTCAATTTATTTGAAAGGAATGTAATAAATCAGTGGATTTTACTTTAGACTTGATATTTGATTTTAGTTTATGGTTTAATTTATGTCAGACTACTAGTTCATTTGAATGGGAATGCCAAGACATGATTATGGATTATTTTCAAGTTTATAGAAATTTTATTATAGGTTGAATTATAAGATATGGATGAATATGAAATTATGATATGCAATTCCATTGCGTATGAATGAAATTGAATGCACAAAAAAAATTATATGGAATTTACAAGTTATGAGTGAATAAATGAATGAATGTTTAATGTCATGTGTCAAAATTCATGGTCTTCTTAGTATGGGTTTTGGGGCGCAATAAAGTTGGTATCAGAGCTCGAGGTTTGATGATCCTATAGACAAATCATATTGTTAAGTTGTCAAGGTTTGAGGTTCTATAGACATCTTTGAATGAACTATGGGATTTAGACTATTGATGCAAAGGCATCATTTTCTCAAATCCATGGGCAAAAGTGTAGAAAAAACTCCAACAAGTCAAGCCTTGAAAACCAAGACTCAAGCTGGACTACAGTTTCCAAGAAGGTAAAGGCATGCATGTAGTTTCATAGGGATCATGTTGTATGACCCTAGGCATGTCCACACACATAGTTGAATGCCCCAAATTGATCCCAAGAGGATATAGACTTCCCCAAGATGTACACAGCAGTGCAATCACAGAATTCACTATGTGTGACCGATCACAAACCCTATGATCAATCATAGTGGAGAATCCAGACTCGTGATTGATCACACTTAGAATTTTTGACCTCCCGATGACTAGGCCCCTTCTCCATGACCGATCACAACCTGAGTCTTACCAACCTCGTGATCGATCACAAAGCCCATGATCAGTCACGGCATGGTTGTGACTTAAAGGGGGGCCCACACCACTCGACACCCCGACCATGTTTTGAGGCTTATGAGAAAATGACCCATAACCAATCATAAACCCTATAATCGGTCACGGATCTGGATTTTGGGATTTCGTCATTTTCTCTATTTTGAATGAACAGACAATTTTTCTTGCCCGTTTGAAAAGATTTCAATCCTAGGATTACAAGCCTTTTCATCCTCTATAAAATGAAATGTTTCCCATTAGGGTAAACAATCTTCTAACATTCAAGAGAGTGTTATGTTTTTTGCTAAAAAAAGCCACCAGTAGTGAAAAACTCTATTCCTCCATTGCTTGAATTACAAGCTTGAAAGTTTATCAAGAAAATCTCTCTTGATTCCCTTTCAGCTCATATTAGTTAATATCTACTTGAGAGGTGTGGTTTGGGTTATCCCTTGAGGAAACCCTCTTTGTGGTTAGCCTAACTTGAGAAGTTTTAGTGACATAGCTTGAAGAAGAAGTGGATGTATAAGGCAAACTAGCTAAATAAGGAGCACTCCCACATGTGGTAAGAACAACAACATAAACCAATTTAGTAGTAATATTTGTAATTCATTTTGCATTCATTTGCATATCCATTTATTATCCTTTGTTTTGCTTCCACTGGAGACATCAAAAGCTTTACTACCTCCACCAGAGATACCGGAAGTAGTGCACACTCATCGGAGACACCGAGTGTTATTGTGTAGCTTGCTTATAAGCAAGTAGTGAGGTTTTGTATGTTGACCTAGGTTGTATGTGAAAATCTAAATGAAATATACCTAAGCTCATAGTGAGCTTTAGGAGAGTGGATGTAGGCCTTAGTGCCAAACCACTATAAATCTTGTGTTGTAGATTGATTATGTGATTTCTTGTCTCTTTTATTTATGCACATATTTTCTATAGCTTATTATGTATTTGGTTAAATGCTTGAGTAGCACCTTGAAGCACACACACACTTAAAGAAGATTAAATTCAATCCCAACATTGGTAAGAAAGGGTAGAATAAATTTGATATCCTATTCACCCCCTCTAGGATAATATTAGAGACATTTCAATTGGTATCAGAGCGCAGGTTACTCAAATAGGGCGTGGAGTATGATTGTTGATGGCTATACCCAACCCGACAAGCCTAGGAGTGAGAGAAACTCTCGTCTAGTCGGCTGCTCACAAGTTCAACTTTAGAGCATTGAATGTCATAGCTAGTGGATTAGCATCAGATGACTTTAGTAGGGTAACTCATCTCAAGATAAGAAAAAAAGCATAGAAACTTCTCTTGGTTATCCATGAGGGTAGAAGTGCCATAAAAATGTCCAAGCTTTAAATGTACACTGCACAACTTGAAGCATTAAGGATGGAGGATGGTGAAGAGATCTCCTAATTCAATCCCAAGTTATCAAACTTGGTGAATATCATGAGAAGTCTAGGTAAGACATTCTTGATTCCAAAGTGGTGAGAAAGTACTTAGGTCACTTCCCAAAAGGTTTAGGCCTTAGGTCGCCACTGTAGAGGAGAGCAAAAACCTAGAAGTTATGAAGTTGGAGGAGTTGATTGGCTCACTTCAAACATTTGAAGCAACCATTAAGGAACCTACCAAGAAGAAGGGCATTGCCCTTAAGGTAAAAGAGCCCTCTAAATCAAATGACAACTTAGAAGAATGATGACCTGGCCCTTATTTTCAAAAGGTTCAAGGAGTTCTTTAGGAGAAATACTAAAGATTACTCCAAGAACAAGCAATTGAGAAAGTCCTACCATAGATACAAAAAGAAAAAGGACTTCTCAAAAGAACCACCCATTTGCTATAAATGCAAAGGCAGGGAGCATATTGTCGAGGATTGTGGCAACAAGAAGAAAAAGTTCAAGTCAAAGGGCAAGGCTATAGCGGCCACATGGGATGATGAATTCGAGACTTCAGAATATGAATCCCAAAGTAGTGAGGAGTCTTCCTTACAAGAAATCAAGGCTTTTATGGCCTTTGGTTCCTCTATTTGCTCACTATTGGAGTCTAGTGACTCAAGTGAAGATAAGGGAGAATATGAAGAAGAGGAGGAGACCTATGATGCTCAAGAGGCAT
>JAOXJP010095907.1:0-14538 GCA_025762735.1 Platanus orientalis | reverse complement strand
ACCCCCCCCCCACAAAAAAAAAAAAAAAAAAAAAAAAAAGAAGGAAAAAAAGATGAAGCTATGAATGGGGACACAACTCATAGTGTTTTTAGGATAACTCTTAATCAAGATGGACTTGGGCCCAAAGAATAAAGCTTTACCTACTTGAACTAACCAACTCTATACGTGATCACTTGTTCATGGTTTTACATATCACTTAAATTTTTAGTTTATCAGGGCCCAGGATATGTTATAGCCAAAATAACGGGCAAAGTTTTGTAGTCATGCCTGATATTCCATCCCGATTTCAAGTATTTATTCAAAGGTTTAATTTAAATTTTTTGATTGCTTTCAATTTGATAGTTTGACCGAGATATCGGTTTCTAATGCTCCCTGCCAGAAAACAAATACTTGCACATATTTGTATGGAAATATTTTAAAAAATCATAAGGAAACACTTGTAATACGTAGGGATTCTAGATTCACGGAGAAAAAAAATTCTATTTTGTTCACAAATTTAGGGCCTTTGCTCACATACAACAACAACAAAGTCTTATCAACCACTTGGGGTTAGCTACATAAATCCTATTCACTTACAAGGAGAGATAATAATTGGAGTTTTTCAGATTCACAAACAATAAGGTACGGATCAAATGTTCTCTGTATCAATGATAACTAGAGAGGGAGAGAAGTAGAGAAAACTCACCCTCTACAGTGAAATGTAGATTTTTTCAGCCTGAGGCCCCAATCAAAGCTGTTGAAAGTCCAGCCCAACCTAACATAAAATCGGTTGGTTCAGTTCGGCATGGGCTTGGCCCGATCATAATCGTGGAGTCAAATTCTCATTAATACAAATCAAGGCACCCTTATCGACCGTGAACTTAAACCCTATTAAATGTTCTTCTGTAGGAAGGAAATGAGTTCATGAATCAACTTAGTCGTTTGTGTATTGGTCAACATCCAGTAATCAAGGGGACGCTGAGAAATACAAGGTTAAACTAGAGAATGTTAGTACCCTTATGTTGACTCTTAAGATCATTATCCTCATAGAAAACAGGAAATAATAAGAACGTTTATGAGTCAATGGGCCCAGCCTTAGTTTTGACTCCCGATCCTAATGTTTGCCAATGGGCCAAAAGTTATAATACCTGACTAGAATCGGACCAGGCCTTGGACAAAAATGTTTTTACCCCATGACTACTGAGTTTAAGAATTAAGACACCTTTGGCTGCAGTAAATTTAAATCAATGAGAACATGTCAAAATACATAGAAAATGTCAGTGAAGTATAAGTCCTACAATAGATATTGGTTCAAACCTGTCTTCACCTCTAACAATTAACTAATAACTATGGTAGGTGGCTGTAATATTTTATACTAATTGCGGATATGCTTTGTACTAACGACACATTATATTAATTTTGAAAACACTAATATTTATATATATATATATATATATATATATAGTTAGTAGAGTAGTTAATGTAGATTTAAAAGTTTAGTATCTGATGGAGTATGTGGACCCGAGTTGGCTGAGCTGATCAATCGAGCGAACTGAGCGAACTCCACCGATTCATCTGATTTGTTCGTGGACCCTAGCAAGGCTATCGACTGACTCAATATAGAAAATCTGTCGCCCAACTGAACATCAGAGATGAATACTATCGACCAACTCGATAGAGACCGACCCGACAAAGATTTGTCGCCCGACCCAGTGGATACATGGGGTACTGACCGACCCCCATGCCGGCTAGGAGCTCAGGAGCAAAAAACGGTTGAGGGATGACCGTTCGAGGCCCCCCCGAGGCGAGGGATGCACGACTATGCCCGAGCGGGCCACAAATAAAAAACAGTTACGGGAGGTAGGGCATAATAGAACAGTTGCCAATCCCCCATTAACGCGTGCCCTACCCCTCCACTTTCCAAGTAAGACAAAAGCGGTTACGGAAGGCAGAGCACGGGAGAGCAAGGACCAGTCCCACACTGACACGTGTCCCACTCTACCTTCCGGTAACCAACTAGAAGAAAGAGGGGGAAAAGATGGAGAATAAAAGGAAGGAGGGGGCTCTGAAAGAGGGTAAGCACAATTGATCCCGAAAAAGAGAGAAAAAGATTGAATTCTTCATTTGTTCCAAAACTCTGATTAGGGTGTTGGAGAAGTGTTGGCCGGCACCACACTGACGTCATTCTACCCCTAGTGTGCAGGAACCACAAAGATTTCGGATCGAGGGACGTCATCGGACCATCTGACAGATCCTTTTCAGGGTATCATCAGTTGGTGCCGTCTGTGGGAACGAGAGGAAGTTCTGGCTAAGATAAAGGTCTTATGGTAGAAACTCGATCGAGAACAATGGAAGCTCGTCGGAATGCGTCATCTGCAAACAGTCCTGGAATAGGGGACGTGGAGACAACCCGAATCGCTAGCCTGGAGCAAAAGCTGCAAGATCTTCATCGCAGCATGGATAGAATGGCCTGACAAAATCAGGAGCTGAATCATAAACTTATGGAGCGAATGGACCATATACGCTCTGATAATAGGACACAGGAGGATACGTGTCCCGGACCAGAAGGGGGAGGGACGACGATAGCCAAGGCCCAGAGGCTTCAGTGTCGCGGCCTATTAGTGCCGCAGTTGGGGGAGCTACCGACAAACAAGACGGTCGTATTAAGAGGATACAGGATCAACTGAACACGATAATGGAAGCTGTCTGGGGAAAGGCTCCATCTACGGTAGAAGCATTGGTATAGAGGACGGATTATCCCTTCTCCACGACGATCATGTCGCACCCTCTCCCCAAGAGGTTCGGTATTCCCCTAATGGAATCGTTTGACGGAAGCAAAGACCCATTTGATCATTTGGAGACTTACAAAACTTTGATGTTGCTGCACGATTATTCAGATGGGATCATGTGCAGGGTGTTCCCGGCAACCCTGAAAGGTTCGGCCCAGAAAGGGTTCAACAACCTTCAACCCAATAGTATCAGTTCATTTTCCAAGTTGAGCCAATCGTTTGCCAGTCATTTCATTGGAGGGAGACGTTATCGATGGCTGGTCACCTATCTGCTTAACGTCAAACAAACGAAAGGGGAATCGCTAAGGGACTATGTCTCTCGTTTCAACCAGGAGGTGCTGCAAGTAGATGATGCTGATGAGAAGGTCGTGTTCACCGCCTTCATGGGTGGGCTGTTGCCCACTAAGTTCTTGTTTTCTCTTTCGAAGTCCCCTTCGAGCAATATGGCGGAGCTAATGCTAAGGGCCCAGAAACATATGAATGCTGAAGACGCGATGACAGCCCGACGGGATCAAGGGATCGAGTTTAGGGAGCAACCGAAGAGAAAAAGGGATGAGCAACTAAAAGTGACGGAAACTGAAGAGAGGACGAGAGACAATCCCGACCGGGAGGTGCAACCCAGAGAGGCACGCACGCCACCTCGTGGGTCACAAACTTACACCCCGCTCAATTCCCCGTTAGATCAAGTGTTCATGTATGTACGGGACGACCCCACTCTAAAATGGCCAGAGAAACTCAAGAACCCCCAAAGAAGAGATCACAGAAGAAGTATTGCCAGTTTCATTGCGACCATGACCATAATACGGAGAACTGCATCGACCTAAGAGACTAGGAAGCGCTTATCCAGCAAGGAAGATTAAGGCTTTTCGTAGCAGGTCGCCCGCAAACACCTCTGGACAGAACCGAGGAACCCCCAAACCGAAAAGTTACTGGCCCCAAACCTCTGTGCGAGATAAAAGTGATCGTAGGGGGCTCGACGGGTGATGGTGAATCGACATCGGCTAGGAAAGCGTACGCATGTGCAGTGAAAGCTTGCCACGGGGAAGTCTACTCTACAGAACAGCCGAGAAAGTCCCCCCGGGTCTAGAAGGAAAATATCAAGTTCACAGAAAAAGATGAGAGAGGGGTACAACACCCTCACGATGATGCCCTAGTAGTCACTTTGGTTATAACCAACCACCGAACCAAGAGGATACTGATAGATAATGGCAGCTCAGCCGACATCTTGTATTTATCCGCGTTCGAGCAAATGGGAATAGGAAAGGAGAAACTCTGGGTGGCCACGACACCATTGGTCGGCTTCACGGGAGATAGACTATATCTGATGAGGATCATTACACTACCCGTGACGGCCAGAATTCACCCCTGCCAAGTAACCAAAGCAGTCAATTTCTTAATCGTGAATTACCCGTCGGCCTACAATGCAATCGTAGGAAGGCTGACGCTTAATAAGATGAAGGCTATCACCTCAACTTACCACTTGCTGATGTGCTTCCCGACTGAAGAGGGGATTAGAGAAGTGAAAGGTAATTAGACGATGGCATGGGAATGTTACGTGGCATCTTTAAAAGGGAAGGTGTCCCGGGAGGCCCTAGTCATCGAGGACATGGAGGACAAGGATGACGACCAGTTAAGAAGAACCGGACTGGCGAAGGATTTAGAGAGTCTGGGTATAGATCCCGGCCATCCCGAGCGGATGGTACAGGTGGGGAGGACTCTTCCAGAGGAAATTAAGCTCCAGTTATAAAAGCTCTTGACGACCTATGGGGACGTATTCGCTTGGACACACGCGGACATGTCCGGGGTCAACCCGCGAGTAATCACGCATAAACTGAGCGTCAACCCGACTGCAAAACGGTCAGACAAAAAAAGAAAACCTTCGTAGTCGATTGGAATCAAGCCATAGGAGAGGAGGTGGAGAAACTACAGAGAGCGGAATTTATATGGGAAGTCGCCTACCCTGAATGGATGGCTAATGTGGTATTGGTAAAGAAGAGCGACGGGAAGTGGAGGATGTGCGTGGACTTCATTGACCTCAACAAAGCATATCTGAAAAACAGCTTCCCCTTGCCAAGGATAGATGTGTTGGTTGACTCTACTTTGGGTCATGCCCTATTCAGCTTCATGGATGCATTCTTGGGCTACAATCAGATACGAATGGAGAAAGAAGACCGTGAGAAAACGTCCTTCATCACAGACCGAAGGACTTATTGTTACGAAGTCATGCCGTTCGGACTAAAGAATGCGGGAGCCACTTATCAGAGACTGGTGAATAAAATGTTCAAAACCCAGATTGAGAGAAATGTAGAAGTCTACGTGGACGATATGCTCGTCAAAAGCATGGAGGCTGAGGGGCACGTGAAGGACCTAGAAGAAGCCCTTCAGACCTTGAGGGGATTTCGAATGAAGCTGAACCCGGCTAAGTGCACCTTTAGGGTGTCAGCCAGGAAGTTCTTGGGATTCATGGTCTCGCATAGGGGAATAAAAGCCAACCCAGAGAAAGTCGACGCGATCATAAATATGAAGTCGCCTCAGACCGTAAAAGACATTCAACGGCTGGAGGGAAGGGTAGCAGCTCTTAGCTGGTTCATTTTGAGGTCAACAAACAGGTGTTTTCCTTTCTTTCGCCTCTTAAAGAAAGGGTTCGAATGGACGGAGGAAGCCGAGTGGTCATTTCAAGATCTCAAAGGGCATTTGGCGAGCTTACCAACCCTTGGGCGGACAACCCCGGGGGAATACTTATACTTGTATTTGGTAGTGTCCGATGTGGCAGTGAGCTCAGTCCTAATGAAGGATGAGCATGGACAGATCTCGGTTTACTACACCAGTCGAGCCCTCCATGGAGCAGAATTGAGGTATCCACCTATAGAAAAACTAATATTTGCTTTGATCATGACAGCAAGAAAACTCAGGCCCTACTTCCAGTCCCATCAGATAGTGGTATTAACAAATCAGCCATTGAAAGCCATGTTACAGAAGCTGGAGGTCTCGGACAGGTTGGTGAAATGGGTCGTGGAGCTAGGTGAATTCGATATTTGTTACAAACCAAGGACCGCCATAAAAGGGCAGGTCCTAGCAGATTTCTTAGCAGAATTCACGCCAGAAATGAATAAAGAGTTTCCGACCGAGACGGAATGGACTCTTCACGTGGATGGATCGTCCACTGCTTCATCCAGCGGCGCAGGTCACCTGTTGACTACACCAGGGGGAATAACCATCGAGTATGCAATCCGACTGAAATTCAAAGCAATAAATAATGAAGCCGAGTATGAGGCCTTGATAGCCGGGCTAGGCTTGGCAATCAAGGCAGGTGCAACATATCTTTCCGCTCACACAGACTCCAAGCTCGTCGAAGGACAGGTAATTGGAGAGTACAAAGCCAAGGAGGAGAGAATGAAAAAATACCTGGCCAGAGTCAAGGAGCTCATGTCCTACTTCAAGGCGGTCGAGATCAAGCACATTCCGAGATGCCAGAATGAACATGCCGACCAGCTAGCATGACTGGCCTCTGATGACAAATACGTCATGGACAATCGACTGTCGGTAAGTCGGCCCAGTCAACCCAGCATGGAAGACAAGCCAGAACTCTGTATGTGCGCGGGTGCACCAATGGAATACTGAAGAACACCAATTACGGAGTTCTTGAAGACGGGAGCATTGCCTTCAAATTGAGGAGAAGCCCAAAAACTAAAACTACGTGTTAGTCGGTACACCCTAATCAGAGAGCTCCTCTACAAGAGAAGTTTCACCTTACCCTACTTAAGGTGCCTATCATCGGCCGAGGCGGATTATGTCATAAGAGAGGTCCACGAGGGAATCTGCGAAAACCACTCAGGTAGTCGATCTCTTGTTAACAAATTAATTAGAGCAGGATACTACTGGCTGACAATGCAAGTTGACTCGACAACCCATGTAAAGAAGTGCGATAATTGTCAAAGGTTCGCCAATATCCCCAGGCTACCAGCTGAAGAGCTCTCGCCCATTATCGGACCGTGGCCCTTTGCCCAATGGGGAATCGACATCGTGGGACCATTGCCCATGGCTACGAGACAGAGGAAGTTTCTCGTCGTGGCGGTCGATTATTTCATAAAGTGGGTTGAGGCTGAAGCACTAGCGAAAATAACCAAACACAACATATGCGACTTCGTTTAGAAGTCAAGAATTTGTCGATTCGAGATACCACGGGTCCTCATCACTGACAACGAAAAGCAGTTCGACAACTGACATTTCTGTGAATTCTGCTCCCAATTGGGAATCAAGAACCAATTCTCCTCCCCGGCACATCCTCAGGCCAATGGATAGGTAGAAGTCACTAACAGAACTATATTAAAGATCATCAAGACTAGGTTGGAGGCTTCAAAGGGGCAGTGGGCTGAGGAGCTACCAGGTATCCTCTGGGCGTACAGAACAACCCCGAGAAGTCCCACGGGAGAGACCCCTTACGCCATGGCCTTCGGTTGCGAAGCTGTGATCCCGATGGAGGTCGGGATGATAAGTCTCAGAATTCAGGAATCACTGGCCGAGGAGTCAGAGAAAGGGCTGCGCCTGAACCTTAACCAGCTAGAAGAAAGAAGAGAGGAAGCGGTCGTTCGTATGGCAGCTTATCGACAGAGGATGATGAGATATCACAACACCCGAGTACGACCGCGGCACTTCCAGATTGGGGACCTTGTCCTCCAAAAAGTGAGCATAGCAATGCATGTTCCAAGAGATGGAAAGCTGGGACCCAATTGGGAAGCCCCCTACCAAGTCACTCGGATTGCCCGAAAGGGAACCTATTGCCTAGAATCCATGGATGGAAAGGCCCTACCCCGACCATGGAACATTGAACATTTGAAAAGATATTACTAGTGATGTAACTTTTATTTCATAATAGAAAAATTCGTCTATTATCTAAGTATGGCTTGACAGTCTACAATGAACACCCGAGTGGAGTCATAAAAATGGACTAAGTCCAGTAACTCGACCCCTCTGTCTACTACAACGGTCTACAATGAACATCCGAGTGGAGTCGTAAAAATGGACTAAGTCCAGTAACTCGACCCCTTGGTCTACTACAATAGCCTACAATGAATATTCGAGTGGAGTCGTAAAAATGGACTAAGTCCAGTAACTCGATCCCTCTGTCTACTACAACGGTCTACAATGAACATCCGAGTGGAGTCGTAAAAATGGACTATGTCTAGTAACTCGACCCCTCAGTCTACTACAACGGCCTACAATGAATATCCAAGTGGAGTTGTAAAAATGGACTAAGTCCAGTAACTCGACCCCTCGGTCTACTACAACAACCTACAATGAATATCCGAGTGGAGTCGTAAAGATGAACTAAGTCTAGTAACTCGACCCCTCAGCTTACCCTAACAATACAAAACGCCCGAGTGGTCATGGAAATACAGTCTGGTACCCGAACCCTTAGTCTACTACGCCGTTCTACCATAACGGTCTAAAAGCTAAGGCGACCCTACGACTGAATAACTAAGGAGAACTGCCATGCCAAGAGGCACCACAAAAATAGATGAAACAATTTACTAAACATTTGATGTATCCATGAAAAGGCAAAATGAGCTTCATTCATAAAAAAAGAGGGATCTGTATGAAAGCCCCTCGACCATTACATAAAAAAGAGGGGTCTATGAGGCCACGTTGTCCTTCTCTTGGTCGGCTACGTCTTCCTCGGCTGCCTCCTAAGCAGACGGCGGAGGGTCTCGAAACCACTGATAAAGTACTCTGTCGTCTCGTCGTTAAAAGCCTCAGATTCAAGATAGGCTGTGACGGCATCGTTAGCAGCCTTCTCTTTCATGGACTCCTGCTGAGACTTCACCTCTGTCAGAGACGCTCGCAGAGTGGCAGCAGTGGCCCTTTCTCCATCGGCTTCCCCTCGAGCCCTCTCCAGCGCAGCCTCGATGCCTTGGAGCCTATACTCGGCGTCGGTTAACTTGTCCCTCGGAGCCTTCCGCTCAACCTCTACCTTAGACAGTTTCCCCCTAAGGTCCCCAATGAAATTATCGGTTGCGAGTTGACGGTTGGCTAGGGCCGTCACCTTGGTCAGCACCTGCAACGAGAAGATTCAGTAAGGCAAGAAGAGGGAACATAATCCATAAGAACAGGAAGAAAAGGACGCTTACCCTTCCAACGTCGAATAGGGTGTTCCTGGCCAACGCTTTAGTACTATTCGGACAGAGGCTCTTCAGATCCTGCTCAGAAATGATCGAGCAAAGGTGACCTACAGCCTCAACCTCCTCGGCCAGCAAAGAAGGAGCGATTTTCTCATTTCCATTAGACGAGCCCTCCGCACTGTACGAAGGAAGATGCTCGACGCACTCGTCGAAGGAGGGAAGCGAGTCCAAAGCAGCTTCCAGGTCAACGATCAAAATGGGAGGCAGCGCAATAGGGATAGGGGCCGTTGGGGTCGACCCAGGAAGATTTTTCTCTGCCAAACGGCACTAAGAGAACCGCGGCCTCTTCTGGGAACTGCTCGGGGTCGACTTGGCCGATACCCTCTTTAATGAAAACTTTGATGAAACAGCTGACATATCTGTACATGTGAACTTTAAAAAAGAGAGAGAGAGAGAGAGAAGACCCTGACTAGTTGGAGGAGGCAAACTAGGTGCTTGACCGATAGGGACGGAAGATGAGCTAGAGGCCTGACCCACAGCAAGTGAGGAAGACGGGATCTCCGGGCCAAATAAGTACGCAGAGAGAGACTTGAAATTCACCAGCAAAGAGTAGTCCCGAACCGGGTGCGCCAAAGCCCGCCCCAGCCTCTCAAGTAGATCAGACAGGGGGTGCTCAGCTAACGCTACAAAAACCAAGAACGTCAGACCGACTGAATGAATGAAGAGGAAAGCTGACACGACAAAGAATTACCTCTTGGATGTAGCTCGCCCCATATCTTAGGAACTGTGTGGATCCGATTGAAGGGAGACTCCCATGGGACCGACTCTAGACCGTCCCCTGACGCAAAAAAGAACTTACTTTTTCAACCCTTGTTTGACGTTGGAAGACCCGCGATCAAAGCTAGGTCGGGAACCCTAGCCGTGAAGTACCACCATCTAGAATGCATCTCCACTGCCTTGTAGTAATAGAGGAACTTAGGGAATGTGATATGATCCTGGCCGCCACTGCATGCAGGCCACAACACCATGCAGGCAATCAGGATCCTCCACGAGTTAGGCATGATTTGACTTGGTGCTAAGCGAAGGTGGGTGAGAAGCTGACGGACAAAGAGGGGAATAGGGAACCGTAGGCTGTCCTCTAAAGCCTGTTCAAAGATGGAGACCTCCCCAGGAAGACAAGAACATGCCCACTCATCGAAAGACGGGACCCTTAGGTTAACAGACTCGGGAATCTGATAAACCCCACGAAAACCATCCAATTGAGACCTCAACAAGGTAGACATGATACCCTCGGTGGCATACGGCGTATCGGCAAACCGACCCGACCTAATCGGTGACGAAGGACGGGCTGAGTCAGGGGAGTCGGCACGGACGAGGTTCTCGTCAAGTGCTGCGACTGACTTGGTCGATTCAGAAGAACTGTCCATTCGACCGCAAGTGTATATGACACCCACCGAAGGGCCTATAACCTCTAAGAAACGAGTAAAAATATAACCTAGAAAGGACAAGTCAAATCCTAAGGAATTCAGATCCGGCGGGTGTTGATAAGTACGGAGGCAGTAACAGAAACGAACGAAGTGAAACCCGAAGGGTGCCCTGGTGGGGTCTAGGGTGGTGTCCTAGGGACAACAAGAAGGGATAAAGAGTCCCGGCGGTAGGAAGAAAGGTGGTAACCAGGGAACAACACAGGAAGCAGAACAACAAAAGGAAGAAGAAGAAGAGAGTAGGAAAAGAAAGAAGAGAAGAAACAGCACTCAAAACTAAAATGTGCGAGGAGAAACGAAGCAGATGGTATCTGATTCCCTTGTAGCGGATGACCTCCTCAACGCGACACAAGCACCGAACGCGAGTAACTCACTTGAGAAGGACAGGTTGATTCAAAGCAAAGTAAGAGAGAATGAGAGAACCAACTCATACATATACCCTTCGAAGTTCCCCTGAACCGTCGGATCACTCTAGTGACCCCTGGCCGATAGATTAAAGCTCGATTTGAAAGAAAACTACTGCAAACCCGTACGTCTTGTCCCCATTAATGGCATGAGCTCAAGGAGGCGAAGACGAGGCTCCAACACCCCAATCGACTCAGCTCTTTGTATATTCCCTATGTCCGCTTGTACCAACGGACTGGAGGAATAGGGGGGCATATGATGGAGTATATGGACCCGAGTTGGCTGAGCCGATCAATCGAGTGAACCGAGTGAACTCAACCAATTCATCTGGTTTGTTCGTGGAACTCAGCAAGGCTACCGAACAACTCAATATAGAAAATCTGTCGCCCAACCAAACATCAGAGATGAATACTATCGACCAACCTAATAGAGACCGACCCGACAAAGATTTGTCGCCTGACCTGGTAGATACATGGGGTACCGACCGACCCCCCATGTTGGCCAGGAGCTCAGGAGCAAAAAAGGGCTGAGGGATGATAGTTCACGCCCCCCCTGAGGCGAGAGATGCACAACTATGCCCGAGTGGACCACAAATAAGAAGCAGTTATGGGAGGTAGGGCATAATAGAACAGCTGCCAATCCCCTATTGAAGCGTGCCCCACCCTACCCCTCCACTTTCCAAGTAAGACAAAGCGGTTACGAGAGGCAGAGCACAGGAGAGCAAGGACCAGTCCCACACTGACACGTGTCCCACTCCTCTACCTTCCGGTAACCAACTCGAAGAAAGAGGGGGAAAAGAGGAGAATAAAAGGAAGGAAGGGGCTCTGAAAGAAGGTAAGCACAATTGATCACGAAAAAGAGAGAAAAAGATTGAATTCTTCATTTTTTCCAAACTCTGACTAGAGCGTCGGAGAGGTGTTGGCCGGCGCCACACCGACATCATCCTACCACTAGTGTGTAGGAACCACAAAGATTCCAGATCGAGGGACGTCATCGGACCATTTGATAGTCCTTTTCAAGGTATCATCAGTTGGCACCGTCTGTGGGAACGAAAGGAAGTTTCGGCTAAGATAAAGGTCTTATGGTAGAAACTGGATCGGGAACAATGGAAACTCGTCGGAATGTGTCATCCACAAACGGTCTAGGAATAGGAGACGTGGAGACAGCCCGAATCTTTAACCTGGAGCAAAAGCTGCAAGATCTTCACCCAACTTGGATAGAATGGCCCGACAAAATCATGAGCTGAATCATAAACTTATGGAGTTGATGGACCATATACGCTCCGATAATAGGACACAGGAGGATACGTGTCCTGGACCAGAAGCTGACGGGTCCAGAAGGGGGAGGGATGACGATAGCCAAGGCCCAGGAGCTTAAATCTTGCGGCCTATCAGCGCCGTGGCGGGTGAGCTACCAACGAACGAGACGGTCGTATTCAGAGGATACAAGATCAACTGAACACGATAATGGAAGCTATTTGGGAAAATGCTCCATCTACGGTAGAAACATTGATGCAAAGGACGGATCATCCTTTCTCCACGATGATCATGTTGCACCCTCTCCCCAAGAGGTTCAGTATTCCCCCAATGGAATCGTTCGACTGAAGCAAAGATCCATTTGATCATTTGAAGACTTACAAAACTTTGATGCTACTGCATGATTATTCAGATGGGATCATGTGCAGGGCGTTCCCGGTAACCCTAAAAGGTTCGGTGCGAAAATGGTTCAACAGCCTTCAACCCAATAGTATCAATTCATTTTTTTAGTTGAGCCAGTCGTTTGCCAGTCATTTCATTGGAGGGAGACATTATCGATGGCCAGTCACTTATCTGCTTAACGTCAAACAAACGAAAGGGGAATCGCTAAGGGACTATGTCTCTCGTTTCAACCAGGAGGTACTGCAAGTAGATGATGCTGATGAGAAGGTCGTGCTCATCGCCTTCATGGGTGGGATGTTGCCCACTAAGTTCTTATTTTCTCTTTCGAAGTCCCTTCTGAGCAATATGGCAAAGCTGATGCTAAGGGCCCAGAAACATATGAATGCTGAAGACGCAATGGCAGCCCGACGGGATCAAGAGATCTAGTTCAGGGAGCAACTGAAGAGAAAAAGGGATAAGCGACTAAAAGTGACGAAAACTGATGGGAGGACGAGAGACAATCCCGACCGGGCGGTGCAACCTAGAGAGGCACGCCCGCCACCTCGTGGGTCACAAACTTACACCCCGCTCAATTTCCCGTTAGAGCAAGTGTTCATGTATGTACGGGATGACCCCACTCTAAAATGGCTAGAGAAGCTCAAGACCCCCCAGAGAAAAGATCACAGAAGAAGTATTACCAGTTTCATTGCGACCATGGCCACAATACGGAGGACTGCATTGACCTAAGAGATCAGGTAGAAGTGCTTATCCAGCGAGGAAGATTAAGGCATTTCGTAGTGGGTCGCCTGCAAACACCTCTGGACAGAACCGAAGAACCCCCGAACCGAAAAGTTGCTGGCCCCGAACCTCTGCACGAGATAAAAGTGATCACAGGCGGCTCGACAAGTGGTGGCGAATGGACCTCAGCTAGGAAAGCATACGCTTGTGCAGTAAAAGCTTGCCACGGGGAAGTCTACTCTACCGAACAGCCGAGAAAATTCCTCTAGGTCTGGAGGGAAAATATCACGTTCATAGAAAATGACGCGGGAGGGGTACAACACCCTCATGATGACGCCCTGGTAGTCACTTTGGTTATAGCCAACCACCGAACCCGAAGGATACTGATAGATAATGATAGCTCGGCCAACATCTTGTATTTATCTATGTTTGAGCAAATGGGAATCGGAAAGGAGAAACTCCGAGTGGCCACGGCACCATTGGTCGGCTTCATAGGAGATAAACTATATCCGATGGGGATCATTACACTACCCGTGACGGCCAGAACTCACCCCTGCCAAGTGACCAAAGCAGTCGATTTCTTAATTGTGGATTGCCTATCGGCCTACAATGCAATCGTAGGAAGGTCGACGTTTAATAAGATAAAGGCTATCACCTCAACTTACCACTTGTTGATGCGCTTTCCAACTGAAGAGGAGGTTGGAGAAGTGAGAGGCGATCAGACGATGGCACAAGAATGTTACGTGGAATCTCTAAAAGGAAAGGAGTCCCGGGAGGCCCTAGTCATCGAGGACATGGAGGACAGGGATGACGACCAGTTAAGAAGAACCAAACCGGCGGAAGATTTAAAGGGTCTAGGTATAGACCCCGACCATCTCAAGTGGATGGTACATGTGGGGAGGACACTTCCAGAGGAAATTAAGCTCCAGTTACAAAAACTCCTGACGACCTATGGGGACATATTCGCTTGGACACACGCGGACATGCCCGGAGTCGACCCGAGAGTAATCACGCATAAACTGAGCGTCAACCAGACTGTAAAACCGGTCAGACAAAAAAAGAGAACCTTTGCAGCCGATCGGAATCAAGCCATAGGAGAGGAGGTGGAGAAATTATAGCGAGCGGGGTTCATACGGGAAGTCGCCTACCTAAATGGATGGCTAATGTGGTATTGGTAAAGAAGAGTGGCAGGAAGTGGAGGATGTGCTTGGACTTCACTGACCTCAATAAAGCATATTTGAAAGATAGCTTTCCCCTGCCAAGGATAGATGCGTTGGTTGACTCTACTTTGGGTCATGCCCTACTTAGCTTCATGGATGCATTCTTGGGCTATAATCAGATACGAATGGAGAAAGGAGACCGTGAGAAAATGTCCTTCATCATAGAC
>JAOXJP010095896.1:0-14539 GCA_025762735.1 Platanus orientalis | reverse complement strand
TACCATGTTGACAGTAAACTAACCAACTCTCCTACAACCTTAAGGTGTTAGGAGATACACAAATTAATATACTTCAATAGAATTCTCCTCCAAAACTACTTTGTCTTTGTCAATCTTTTCTCCCTCTATGAGTAAACAAAGCATCTCATGGTTAAAAAACAATAAACTAAGGTAGAAAATTGAAAATCACAACTATTTTAAGCTAGATCTAGGTTTTAGCAACTTAACAACACTAGGAAAAGATGAATCCTCTCTCTTCTCCCAAGCCTCCCAATTCTCCCTCCCTTCCTCCCAATTCTCCCTCTCTTTCTCTTTGTGTTCTAAATGGTTTAATGGACTCAAATGAAGTCTAATAGGGTTTAAAATTCGTCTAAAACGAAATCCCTCCCACTCGTGTAGAGATCAAACGAGGTCATAACACATCATTTCGTAGGTGTCTCAAATCTTTCTCGAAATTCGAATCGTGACCGGTCACACTCATGATTGGTCACATATTGTGATCGGTCACTGGTTCTATAGACCCCAGTCTGAGTAGAACCCAAGAGTTGTGATCAATTCTCGTGATCAGTCAGGACTTAGTGATTAGTCAGGAGATTTGTGATCAGTCACACTCGTGACCGGTCCAAGATCTTGTGATCAGTCACACTAAAATTTTTATGATTTTCTTGTTTACTACTTTTGGGTTTCCAAAGTCCAACCCAATTGGTCCAAAGGTTCTTCTAGTCCACTCTAAGTCATGTCTAAGTCTCTTAAGCATCGAAGGTGGTCATCTTGCTCATAATTACCAAGGGTTCAATTTAAACACATGGTGTCGAGTACGGATTCTCTAAACTTCCTGATTTGTGTATGGGGTGTTACAATTTTTGTAATCTTCATTATTACTATAATAATAATTGTGAGAGAGAATCCCTAACTCTCTTGTTTTTCTTTAATCTTTTCCTCCCTATTTCTTCTTCTTTTTTACTTCGTTCTCTGTTAGAGATTCATATCAGTAACAACAACTAGAACACATTATTCTCTCCTAGGAACGCACTCGAGAGCTAGCAAGTCCACACAACACGTACATACATGTACACCATTACATCCGAGAAAATACTTCCACCGGGATTCGAACTCACAACGTGGCATGGCTCTAATACCAAGTTGAGTTATAAATTGCAATAAATGAGAGATGAAGAATGAGGAACAAGAGAGAAAGTAGAGCAACAGTTGTTGGGAAGGAGTCTACATATTGAGAGATTAGGGATTCTCTCATACCTATGACCATACTTATTAAGTGTAAAATACCAAAATATCCCTAGGATACACATAAATGTTGTGTACACCCATACATTTAAGAATACCCACAATACCCTCATCATATGTTGCATATATTTCCTACACATTTGTAGCAAAGAGTGTATCATAGTAGTGTATTTGGACTGTGAAGTCCAAGCTTCTTGACTTGTGCAAAATAAGCTGAATTGATTAAGTGGAAAATCAATTGACTGATTAGGAACTTGGGATACTTCCAATGGTGCCTAGTTGGGAAATAGGGTTGTATAGTTCTCATTGTTTGTGGTTGCTAGGATGGGTATAGCCATGAGAAGTTTTTTTTGCGGTGATTTGTGTACTTGGGAGTGGTTGAGCTTTGTAATCTAAGTGATATAGTCTTCGAGCTGATTTCAAGCATGTTAGACTTCAATTTCTCTATTTGTTCTGGTATTCCAGTCTCTTCTCCCAGTGCTTCTCCTAGTCATCCTTGGATTATTGGTTCTAGCCAAGATAAGATTTGAATAGCCAATGACTCTCTCTCTCTCTCCATTGCCAGTAAAGAAAATGTTTCTACCACTCTCAATATGCCTTTATCATATTACATGTTCCCAAGTTTACTCGGAATTTATTGTCTAATAGTCACATCACCAAATCCTTAAATCGCAATATTACTTTCTTTCCTTCTTATTATATTTTTCAAGATTTGGTAACAAAGGTGATTGGTAGGAGATATAAGAAAGGTGGTCTCTATCTACTAAATATTACACCGTCTAGTGTGCCCTGGTTCAATATCTTCCAATGATGTCGAAATGCCAGTAAATCAAGTTTTAAAAATTTGTTACAGTGGCACAACCACCTAGGCCACCCTCCATTATCCTTATTATGTTGTTTATTTCCTTAATTTCATTCTTTCCACTATAAATCTTGTGTATTAGCCAAACATTGTTGGTCTATTTATCCTTCTAATCCAAGTCTCAATTTGGTTCCTTTTGTTATTGTGCATTATAATGTATGGAAGCCAGCCCCTACTGTCTCTTTATTTGGTAATTGGTACTTTGTTACCTTTGTGGATGACTTCTCTCGAGCTACTTGGGTTTATCTGTTGAAGTGATGTACCTTTAACTTTCAAATCCTTTTGCAAAATGGTAGTGACTAAATTTGATGCCAAACTTCATATTCTGCAGTGCCAATGAGCCTTCTTATTTTGATTAGTCTAATATTGTTCACCAAAGCACCTGTTCAAGAACGCACATAATGGGGTGGTTGAAAGAAAAAACTATCATCTTCATGATATTACTAGCACTTTATTATTTACCATGCACGTACCTAACGTTTTTTGGTCTGAGACTCGTTAAGCCATTGACTATTTGATGAATAAGATGTCTTTTCGTGCACTTACTTTTAAATATCCCATTAAGCTGATCTCCTCACCCTCTCAATTGTTTCCTCTTCGTCCAAAGTTTTTTGGTTACATTTTATTTGTTTATGCCTAAGTTTGAGTGCACAAATTACATCCTAAAGCTCTAAAATGTGTTTACTTGATATGCCACGAGTCAAAAAGGGTATAGATGTTATCATCCTCTTACTCGTAAACGGTTTGTATCCATAGATGTGATATTTTTTATATCTTTTCCATTACATTCTTCACAGTGGATATCTCTTTAGGAAGAGAGTTATGGTGAAGAGATCTTCTCCTTCATTACCATTGTCTATTCCTTCACATATTCCTTCATTTTCATTTGATGGTAATAAATAGAAAAGCAAATGGTATTGACGTTCAGAAGGAGATTACAAAATACATCAAAGAATTGAGGGTATATATGAGAAAACAATGGGAAACCAAAGATAAGACTACTTCTTAGGCTCTCTCTCTCCCTCTCTACCAAGAAGCCTTTTTGGATCCTCTTAAACAAAATCTCTCTCTCTCTCTCTCTCTCTCTCTCTCTCTCTCTCTCATCAGGATGTGCTAGATGATTCTTCAGTTCCCATCGCTCTCAGAAAGAGTGTTTGTTCTTATACCAAGCATCCATGGTGTTAGCAACTTAATGTTTTTTACTTGTTTCCTTAGTGCATCGATTCAGTAGTCCTTTTTCATGCCGATCATAAACCTGATGTAGTCATAGTATACTTAAAGCATCTTACTCCGTCTGAATATTATGACACGTTGTACTCATCAGTCATTAAACTTAATCAAAAATTCACGTGTCGTCAGCTCACAGCTAGTATTCACTTATACTCAGCTTATAGCTTATTTATATGTAATTTCATATCAAGGCTGGTTGTTGCATTATAATCAGCTTATAGCCAGATTACATTGAAATAATTGCCAAAGCATGTAGAGCACATTGTACCTTCTGAGAGTTTACACATTACGGTCTTGAACTGTAAATACAATTCCTTTTATCTTCATAGACAGGTTGACTCTCGGGATTATTTCGATAATTTTCCAGAGTCTTTCACGTCACTCATCTACAAGGACACACTATTTTACTATTACATTACTTGTGTCTCACTATTGGTCTTATAGTGAGTGCACACATCCTATCAATGGTTTAAACCCATTGCCAACATGACTTTCACACAATCAAATCATGCCATGATAGTTGTGAGAGTGATCCATATGAAGATCACATCAATTTCACACTTCTTATTTCTTAGGCATGATCTACTTTCATGTTATCGCATGTGGTTTTTGCTCGTTGCTATCCTCTCAAGAGAAAAAATTGCATTAACGTTAATTATAATCAAAATGTTCTTGGTTGCTATGTCATCACAATTCTAATGGTGGTTCTATACAAGGACATAGGTTACAGAGCCAAGCTCTTAACCTTTAATATACCCCATGATAACCAATTGAGCATATTGAGAACATACTTCTCATTTACTCCATCTATACTGGATTTCAAATGAAAACTCATTTCATCTAATTGGTTTTCCCTGAAGGAAGATCCCAACACTTGATTCATCAAGTGCAACTAATCATCTATTGTATACATCCAAAGGATTACTGCATGCCACTAAGTGGTTGCTTAATAGGTATATGGATTTCCTTTTGCCAAACATTTTGAATTTCTATAATCAACCTCAATTGACTATTCGTCTTTGGCATTCTTCAGAAGTTTAATTTATTAAAACCTCAAGCATCCTTAGGCTCTTAGATAAAGACACATTTATCCCCACAATTTCTAAACTTTGGATGAATGGAATTCATCTTGGATAGGCTTAGTCTCCATGTGAAGTTCAGTAATGTATAGATTTCAATTTGTATTTTTTACACCGCCTAGTATCTAAATCACACAATCAAATCCTTTGCACCATGGAGGAATGTGTTTCCACTGTTTAATTTACATTTGAATTTCCTTTCTTTCCACGTGAGAATCTCATGGAGTCGCACCAATATAGTAGGAAACTAGGAACTCAATTTAACTCTATGCAAAAAATAAGATTTATTATTATAAATTTGTGGCTTAATGTGAACTCTTATTATCGCATTGACTATCATGTCAACATGTGGTATGTCTCCTATTACTCCCTTTGAAATTGAGGGTTAGCGGTATCACACTAATTCTATTTTATTTTCCATAATTTATTGAATTCATGACACATTCTCGATTAGATCCAGTGATCTTAATATCGAGTCATGGAAATTTTAAATTTCTTCCTTATATTAAATTGTCTCTTGACAATTCATTATTGATATTTTCATTGATCTTAGAATTCTTTGGTATTTAATTATCCTGTCCCAAGTTGGTGTCCATCAACTTGACAAAACCGAACATGATAAAACCCTATTCAATGAACACAGTAGACTTGGTCTACATTCACTTGCCGGATTCAAGCACAATCTTAAGTCCGATCTTACATTAATAAAGCACTTGAGATGAGGACCTCATTGATGTCAATGACATCAAAACTTCCTGAAGGTCATCAGTCTTGTAGGGATTGCTTAGAGTATGACAGCCTCAGACAAAAAATCTGTATCAATCATGTCTCAACATTACTCCCAGTTGTGGGATAAAATACGTTCTTGCATTTTACTAATGACGAACCATGCTTGTCTCAACAATAGTTAACTCACCACGAACCTCGTGACATAAGGTTTGTTGTCATTCTCTTAGAAATGATAGGCAACAGCCAAGATGCATGGCATTCTTCAACCACAAAGGTTAGATTGACCTTTCATCCTCATTAAGAGGGTTTCACATCGCTTTCCAAGTGTTCAAGGACTTTTATTAGTGACAAGTTGCGATTGAACTCACAAATCCATATTGGGCCTTGAGAATGGCACGGCACCAATTTTTGGTCTCATTTCATAAGATGGTACAATCTAAACACAATGTATTGTTGGATTAGGCTAGGGGTGGCAATTCATGTTAGCGGGTCGGGTTCGTGTCGTGTCGAGTCGAGAAAAGGGTATATGACTATATGGCTCAACCCTAACCCAACCCATTAATTAATAATGTCAAAGCGGGTTGACTAGCTTTGACCCAAAACACGTTTACAGTCAACCCTAACCCGCTTATTTCGTGTTGGGTTCGTGTCAGGTTCGTAGGTTATGTGGTAATTCATGTTGGCAAGTCATATTCGTGTCGTGTCAAGTTAACGGTATACGACTATATGGCTCAACCCGAACCCAACCCATTTATTAATCGTGTCAAAACGGGTTGACCCGCTTTGACCTGAAACACGTTTATAGTTAACCTAACCTGATAATTTTGTGTTGGGTTCGTGTCGGATTCACAGACTACTCGTTTTAAGTGTAGCGTATTCACATCACTTACCAACCTATCTTAAGCATTTCTTAGTTTCTAGTGAAAACTTGTTAATAACTCCTCAATTAAGTATATCAGTATATTGTCTTCAGGACATCCTCATGTATCCTAACAGTCTTAGTTTTCTTATAAGAAACTGAACATATATGATATATTTAATATCTCTTAAGCATAGTCAACCGTCATCTATGAACCAATTTGTTCCATATTAGCAACATGAATATGTCCTCAATAAATTAAACTCGCAACATTATACATGAGCATTTATGTCACTCAAAAACTCACTACATTTCCCATATTTCAACCCAAGGGTGCATCAATATGTGTGGGCTTGCAATTCTGCATGCGAATAGTGTAACGACACTTTTCACAACTGACCTTGGGGGTTTACAAGTCAATTAAGATTAACTTGTAGACACTCAAACGAAAATTTGTTTTTTCTTGCTTCCTTGCATTAATCCCCATCGAACCGAGTCAACTCATTAGGAGTTAGACTCCCACAAGTTTGGTTTTACCAAGGGAGTAGGACATATCTTCAAATATTTAGTTTTGATGAGGGATTAAAATTAACAATTAAGTTTGATTAAGTCATGTATCAATTTATGAATTATCATTATGTTTATATGGTTTTCAATTGCAATACTTTTGGTCATTCGCGAATCTTCAATTCGTGAGAATCCAACTTAATCATGATTCACCATTTAGTCGCAAATAACAAGCTTAGTCACTAATCACATGTCAGTCGCGAATTGCTTGTTTAGTCATGGACTGCAGCTCAATTGCAAAAATCAGTTCAATCACAAATCTTGGTTCAATTGCGATAGACAAGTCTAGTCGTGGTTCAATTAGCAAGTCGTGACTTTTTAGGTTTTTCTAGAATACTCGTCTTCATTAAGTTTAGGGTTTTGTTAATCAAATCGTTAGAACATAGAACATGTCATTATCACGTTACTTGAAGATAGTCGAGGCCTCCCATCATTGTACAAGGGATTTTGGCCAAGCTAACTCCGAGATACTATTTAGATCAAGTAAAACTCTTGTCTCTCTGAAACCTCAATGTTTTCTTAAAACCCAAAAAATCATAGATTCAGTTTTATAGAAAATCCAATAGGATAATGCAGATTCAAGAGAACCTTGGTTTCAAAAACTCACAATTGTGCTCTTCTAAGGAAGAGAGCCGAGTTCAAGGAGCACACGAGGAGAAAGAAAGAGAGAGATGAAGAAGATGATATTTACGGCACAAAGAGAGAGATGATGAAGATGATGTTCACGGCAATGAACAAGTCTTCCTTCTTCTTCTTTCAGAGATGATCTCTGAAAAACCCCACAAGCAGCCGCACTCTCTCTTTTCCTTCCTCTTCCTTTCGTTGAGAAAACCTAACTATTATTGTCCAAGTATGTAGGGAGAGAGCCGTGAGTGGCAACCTAACCCACTCCTACACATCTCTCTGAGGAGTTGGGTTAGTTGCCATTCACAGCCCATGTTTTGCGCCTTATATTTTTAAAATAGTTCAACACAAGCTGATCTACCTTACGCAAGAAACCATAATAAAACTGCTCTTGACATCACAACCAACAAGAAAATCAGCATCCACGAAACTTGTGCATAATAAGCTCACCAGATCAACATTGATGGCGCTAAAGTCCATGCCACAACCACCATACTTGAGCAGTTCCACAGCAGCATTGGTTTCTGCTAAAAGATTCCTGCTCTCTTCGTAGCTCTGATTCAGTGAACATAGTTGTGCCTGGGAAATGAAGAAAATAATCAAAACTACGGTACAGAATCACTGAGATAAGTTAGTATTCAAAAACAACTCCAAAGGACCTTTGTTGCTTCTCGACCCAATGACGTGCCGGCGAACAAGGCGACCGAATCGCAGACTTTGTCCCATTCCAGGACCCTGAGACTGTTGTTCAGAACGGTTGATTTGCAAATCAGGTCGTTCGTATTCGAGTTCAACGGTCTAAGAAAGGTTCGCGTTCTGAATCGAACAGAGCAAATTGGCAAGGCAGAGATGACCGCAATAGAATTGCCAAACAGTGCAGCAGAGAGCATTCTGAAACGGGCCTACGGTAAATAAAAATTTCTTACGAGGACTCAAAGATGAGAAGGGGAAGGAATGGTGCGATTCTGCGGAAGAGACTGAACAGGAGAGGACGGGAATATGGGATTAGATGGAATCATCGAATCCAAAATACGCCAAATGCCCCACTCTAGACGAACAAAACAAATGTTCTGCGGCCAAGAATTGGCTTGATAAGGGAGGGTTAGACTTCTGACGTCACTGAAAGGGGTTCACATCACCTGCGCTGACCCTCTTTGTGCGACGTCATGAGACGAGACACATAGTGGGTATCATTTCACTTTTCGGAACTGTCACATCACCCCCAAAAAGTGAAATGATACTTCCCCTCTGTCTTGTCTCACGACGTCTTACAAAGAGGGTCGGCGCAGGTGATATTTCCCCGTAGGAAATACGGCACGCGGGCTCCAAAAGTGAATTGATTCTCCTGGCCTCGGCCCTCGTGTGCGTCGCAGAGGATATCAGGCCGTCTAATTGAGTCGTTTTTTCCACACAAAAAATTAGGTGAAAACGAATCTTGTGAGAACTGTGAAAACAGCATCATAGTATACAAACATCAGCACCAAAAAGTGATAAGTGCCCCCCAAAAAGTGCGAATCACTTTTTGGTACTGATGCGTCAGCCCTTCTGGTTCCTTTTTCATGGTTCTCACGAGATTCGTTATCACATAATCCAAGCCTTTTTTCCACGTTTGACAGCGCGGAACCAACGCAGGAATGGAGTTCGGAGTGAGAGACGCTTCAAAAAACGGGTAGAGGTTTTCAGATGTTTAAGCGAGCGAGCGAGAGAGAGATGAATGTCTTCTGCCCTAAAACTTCTCCTTCTTCTTCTTCTTCCTTTGGTTTTGGGAGAGCAGCTTAGCTCCAAGGAATGCGAGGATCTAGGATTTACAGGTCTCGCGCTTTGCTCCGACTGCAACACATTCGCGGAGTACGTCAAGAACGATGGTAGAGACTGCCTTTTTTTCCAATCTTTTTTTTTTTTTTTTTCGTTTCTTGAATTACTGATTTATTTGCTTTGAATCTACTTGTCTCTTTTCCAATATATATTTTTTCACTTGTTTTGAATTAGAAAATTATTATTTTCTTCATGTAATCGCCAGAAATACTGTGCTGATTTTAGTTTCATTCTAAATCCGTTGAAACTCAGTTAACACATACGAGTGATTGTTTGAATAAGGTTTTCTTTCCAGTGAAATTAGGGTTTTGGATAAATTAGTTATTTTGGGGTTTGGTTATTTGTCAGGTTCGACGTGTGTTTCCTAGTTCAGTTATTGTTGGTTCTCTGTTAATGAATGGTGTAAACTAAGAGTATTAACATAGAGAATGTGCTCACCAGTCTTGTAAGGAGGACACTCTAAAAGTGACCCTCTTAAATTGGCTTAGGAAATGATAATGTTTAATCCATTGTTCTGTTTTTGTTAATACATTTGAGTGTATGAATGGCACAAACAGAGGAGAAAGGGGCAGGAGGGGTAGTAGACACCCCAATTTCTGCCACAAACTAGAAATATGCAAAATGTAAAGGCCGTAGCCAATTATTCTGACAAGCATGTTATCCCCAACTAGCTATCTTATCATCTCGAAGAAGGTATTGCTAATTTTGTTTCACCTTTGACTTCAAATAATATAATTTACACAACGTAAGGAAGGTATCCAACTGATGGAAAGTATTAGATGGAACTAGTGTACTGCATTGTTTGAATATTGTAGATATTTGCAAATGTCCCAACACTCAATGGATATAGACTTGCACGTATCATGCTTTCTTTTATTCTTGGTTCCATTTGCAATTCAGTGTCTGTTCCGGTGCCCAACCTATTGAGTAGAGTTTGGTCTTCATGATTGCAAAAGATTAATTGAGATTTATAAGCTATTTTTGGAATTCTCAAAAGAAACTAGGATAAATTTTAAGAACGGGGTTTTGGCAAAGTTAGGCCATGCAAGATGATCATGTATATCTTTCATTTTTTTACTATCTCAGCATGTTTAGACAGGCAGAGTTGATTTTTGGTGCTTCTATCATTTGGCTGAAAGAGAACTTGTTTTTCTTGGTTCACCCAACTTGTTGGATCTGTTCCATTTATATGTGGTTGGGGTAGGGACCAGACAAGGTTAAGGATTCCAGACTTGAAGGGGTAAGAATTTGGTGAGTGTTATTGTTCAAACTTTGTTAGAATGTGACGAATAAAGGATGTGAGCTAGAGTGTTTTCATAGAATAAATTGCTTTGATTCTAGAAACGCTAAACTTGG
Organism: Platanus orientalis; assembly: GCA_025762735.1. Lineage (NCBI taxonomy): Eukaryota > Viridiplantae > Streptophyta > Magnoliopsida > Proteales > Platanaceae > Platanus > Platanus orientalis. The sequence continues at coordinate 4,173 of JAOXJP010095896.1, read as the reverse complement.
AAGGATACCTCTAAACTGAATTTTATATGATAGCCATGTGTGAATAGAAAACCAGTTGTTTCTTAATTGATCCTAAAGGGCTGTGATGCAGAATGGTATGGAAAAAAGGGGTTTGTACTAAGAAACTATGCAGAGAATAAGATCAAAACCTAAATATCCAGTTTTCAGACCAGGGGCAATTTTGTAGTAGATTTGGTGAAATTACCAAAATACCCCTGACATGCATCAGAAAATTATGAAATTTCACATGTAGAATCTGATTAATAAAAAGGAGTCTAGGGCTAAAATTTCAGCCAATTCTGACTGGATTTGGTTGGTCAATTTTATAAAAGAACAGTCCCAGCTATACTCTATGCAGAAAATTTCTCAAATCTTAATCAGAAAAGACCTAAATAAACCCTAATCAAGAGGGGTTTTGGAGAAGTAACTGAGGGGTTTTAAAGCACCTATAGAGGGGTTAAAACTCTCAAAAGAAATCGCAGAAAAAGATTATGTAGGAGGATGCAATGGGCTATGATTATTATTCCCAGAAAATTCTGGGTGAAGAAGAGCAGAAAGGAAGGGTAAGGGTTTGAATCAATAGAACACTCAGCACAGAACTTAAGAGGGATTTTAGCAAGCGTATGTAAGACTAATTATTCTCTAGTTCAGTAATTAAATAAAGAAAATTACCTGGGAAAGATAGATCACAAACAGGTAGGAGTATGCAGTCCTGAGAATCCATCATTTTAGTATGATTCCTTGCTCAAACTTGGACAGAAAATTTCTTGAATTAAGTTCTGATTTGTGCTAGACTTTGGGGTTGAAAGAATCAAGGAATAGAGGAGAAAGAAAGGAGAGAAAGGGTTTAAATCAGGGAGGAGAGAGAGAAAAAAAAGAGATGCGAGAGAAGAGAGAAGCAAAGAGAGAGGGACATAGGGTTGGGGAAGGAGAGAGAAAATAGGGTAGAAAGAGAAGGGTGTCTGTTGTGTTTGACAAGATAAGAGAGAGAATAGGGGAGAGAGAGGGAGACACAATAATGGGTATCAAAACACTAATTTTATTCCCAAATTTTTTTTTCTTCCTCCAAAACATGTTGTGGACCTCTTTCTTATAGACCCAAAAACCTTAGCTATTAGAAGTTTCCAAAAATGGAAACTTTATTACTTAGCAACTTCTATGTAATACTAATTGCTAAAACTAAAATACCAAAAAAAAGAAAGCACATGTCGACAGCCACTATGGGACCCACTTGACTTAGCTAAAAGACATAAAACTCCCTACTATTACAATTACTAAACTACCTTTGGCCCTTGGTACTTATTACAAAATATCCATATGACAAAATTACATAAATCCATGGCACTACTGGCCTTATTACAAAACTTTATCCCCCTACACTTAATGTCTCCCACGGCTAACACTCTTCAGCCCATATTTCTTGGGTTTGGGCCTCCACAAAGGATAGGTTCTATCAAGCCATGTGATTGATGCTGCATTAGAGTTTCATGAAAACTGATGCAGTAGCAATGTAGTGGATGAAGAAGACATATCCTCTTTGGAAGCTCAAGCCAAGGTCCAAAGAGAATTTCAAGAAGAAAGCTAGCTACCCATTTGATTAGAGTAGTTTTTTTTATTTTTTATTTTTGGGTTAATTTGGGAAAATTTAATTAAATTTTTTTTTTTTGGCTGAATAACGATGATATTTATAAAGGGAGATGGGGAAAGAAAACCAAGATACGAGATACAAGAAAAAGAACAACAAAGAGAAGAAAAACGAAGAAAAAAAAACAAACAGTCAAGGAGAACACATAACCCGAAAAAAGGGGGGGGGAGGAAAAGGGAAAAATATCATTAGCTAATCATCTTGGTTCTTCCTCAATGGGACCCATCAAGAGCACCTCTTTGGAGACCCCCCTTTTAGCTAAACCATCTGCCACAGAATTGGCCTCTCTTGGAATCCAACTGAATGAGATGTTCAAAGTTGAAGCAAGAAAGACCACTTCTTTGATGATATGAGATATCCTTCACGGCCCCAGAGACCTTCTCTTCAATGTGATAAGGCTCTAAAAGCTAAGGGAGGGAGTTGGGTGCAATTTCTAGGGGTTAGTAGTTTTTTATTTTTTATTTTTTAAAGTTTATGTGTGTTAAATAAGGGCTGACCGTACAACACATGTTTAAGGGTATTTTGGTCATAAATTTTATTTTATAATAGGGGGTTTTATGAAGAGCAGCTGCCACCTTATGTAATCAGTTTTGGGATTAATGCAATTGGTGTTTGGAGCCTCACAGATGGTATTCTCTTCTTCCAAGGATCCCTCACACGTAAGGTGAGTTTCTTCCCTTGCTTCTCTCTCTTTCCTCTCTTTTATTTCTCTCACACATGATTACACCTATTCTTTTCTCTCTCTCTCTCTCTTTTTTTCCCTCTTCTTCTCCTCTTTCTTCTATTCTATATCATATCTTTGCAGTGTTCTTTACTTTCTCTGCAATCTTTTCATTTGAGAATTGATAAAACTCTAAATATTCTAGTTTCTTGAAATCTAAAAGTTTCTGCAGCCCATATACCATCAACTTCTTGAGCCTCCCATTATCCAATCCCTTGTCTGTAACCATAGCCTACCTAATAACTTTTTTCCCATTACTAAGCCAAATTGAAAGCCTAACCTCATTACTAATTTGGACGAATAAGATTGTATTTTCCTTTTAATTGTTCTAGGGTTCTTTCCAAAGGGTAGCCCTACTTCAAAAACTTTGCTCAGAATGCTTCTATCTAGTTATTACTTGATCAAGTAATTTGCTTCTTATGATATTGAACATTTCCTTATAGGGGCACCCAGTAGGTGGTTTTTGTGTTTCTCTTGCTTGTAAAATTTCTAGTGATCTATCTATTTTTAATTTAATTATATACTTTATGGTCTAAAATCTAGTATTATAGAGTTATATCTTTGTACACTTTTTTCTTTTCTTCATATCCAACCTCTATCTCAGATTCATTGATTTTTATGGATTAAATTTTTTTTTTTTGGAAATTTGATTGATCTCCTTTCTGTTATTGATTTGCAAAATACCTTATTTGTCTGATGAAGTATTTTTTTTTTCAATACTCTATATGTGAAGTTATGTACTGCTGTTTAAATCTTTTTCTACTCATATCATTGTTCTCATCCACTAGACTATATCTAAAGTAAATTTTAATATCATTCTATAATATTCATCCATTGGGATTGTTTCACAAGATTGGGAGTGTGTTTTGTTAAGGGATTTGTTTTAGTGAATTTGAGATTTTTGTATGTATATTGTTGAATCCAATTTATCACGCGTTTAGTTTTGGAAGTTTAAAGTTTTTAAATCAAAGGGGCTAATGAATGTCATGTACATTATTTGAAAGCCTAATTTAGGACTAACTAGAGACTATATGGACTATCTCAATTAGAATAGGGAAATTGGTTATTGATAAGCAAAAGTAATTTATGGTTTTGGGAAAGGGAAATTAGGGTGATGCAAGATGACTAACCACTTGTTCTAAAATCTCGAACTGATAAAGGGAGGTAAATCAATCCATTTATCTTATAACCTAGGTGAGTCTAGGCCCTCAGCCTAACCCTCCTTCATGGGCTCCACCTCTCATGGGTCCTGCATCACTTCATTGTTGAGATTAGGCTCATATTTAAGGACTTGGTGGTTGGTTTAAATCATGCCCTTAGATCTCAAAATTCCTTAGCTGATATTATTGCCAAATGGAGTGTTGGGCAGCTTCAAGTGTTTGAAGGGGACCATATGCTTGAGTGATGTAGGTTTTTTTTTTTTTCTGGGTTGTCTATTGTAGTGGAATGGCTTCCTGTATGCTTATTTCCCCCTTCTTTTATTATTTATAATATTCATCATTATTCATCAAAAAAAAGGAAAGAAGAAGCTTGAAGAGAAACACTAGTCGTGTGGAGCAATAGTAGCAGCAAACTTTGTCAGAATTCATTAATAGCCTGTTTGGCAGCCACCTGTAATGTAATCATTTCATTTGAGTTTCTCAAGGCATTTGTAGCCAAGAGGTGATGGCTTATAATAAACTCATTCAAATTTATACTGATTTGTTAACTAAAATTAGAGATGAAGTCAGCTTAGGTTTTTCTATAAAATGAAATGACTAATGTTATCAAGCACAAATCGGTGCAAATCTGAATGAGTTCATTACAA
>JAOXJP010095875.1:0-14540 GCA_025762735.1 Platanus orientalis | reverse complement strand
GGCTTCATCTTACATGAGATGGCATGATGAGTAACGGACCAAAGATGATATTATGCAACATCCTGTTGATAGTCTTGCATGGAGACACCTAGAACTCATCGACCCTAGCTTTGCAAATGAATCTCATAATATTAGACTTGAGTTAGCAAGTGATGGGTTCAACCCTTTCAGGACAATGAGCATTACACATAGCACATGGCTTGTGGTATTAATCTCATACAACTTGCCATCATGGTTGTGTATGAAGCAAGGTAACATGATCTTGTCATTGCTTATACCTAGTCCACAAAGCCTTGGAAATGACATCAACATATATTTAAGGCCCCTCATAGATGAGTTGAAAGATTTGTGAGAAAATGGTATTGAGTCCTTTGATGCTTCAAGGAATGAACCATTTACACTACGTGCAACATTACTTTGGAAAATTAGTGATTTTTTAGGTATGCTATGTTGTTGGGATGGAGCACAAAGGGTAAGTTGGCATATCCTTCATGCCATAAGGATACTTGTAGCATATACTTGCGCCATGACAAGAAGTAATGTTATATGGGTCATCATTAGTTCTTACCTTTGGGTCATAGGTTTTGAATACAAAAGAACTCTTTCGACGGCACTATAGAGGGTAGGGCAGCACCAAAACCACTTTCTAGATTAAAAAAAAATGTTGAATGAGTTAGAGGGCACTAAACACATATTCGGGAAATAGTCTTAGAGGATGAGATCCAGATGCAAAGACAGTAACGGGATGCCATTTAATTGGAAGAAGAAGAGCATTTTCTTTGAGCTTCCATATTAGGAGCACAATCTAATAAGGCATAATCTAGACATGATGCATATTGAAAAAATATATGTGATAATATTATCGGGACTCTATCAAACCTCGAAGGAAAAACTAAGGACATGTTAAAGGCCCATCTAGACTTGGTGGAGATGGGGTGAAACATGAGCTCCACCCGAAATGGCAGTTGGACAGAACTCATGCATATCTACCATATGCTTGCTACAATATGGACAAAAAGAATAAAGAAATGTCTTGTCATGTCTTAAAGACTATGGATGGTTACTCTTCTAATATCGCACAATGTGTTAATGTTAGAGAGCAAAAAATATATGGACTTAAGAGACATGGTTCTCAAGTCATAGTGGTACACTCCTTACCTGTGGTTATTCAAAAGACATTGCCCAAAAACATGTTCACTCTGCTTATAGATTTAAGCAATTACTTTCATGAATTGTGCTCTAAAGTTTATCGGATTGAGGATTTGAAGTGTTTAGATGGGCATATTCCATTGGTACTTTGTCATCTAGAGCGAATATTTTCACCCTCATTCTTTGATGTCATAGTCCATTTATCTATACATTTGGCATCAAAGGTATTGTTAGGTGGTCCTGTCCACTATCGATGAATATATCCCATCGAGAGGTAAGTATAACAATAGTTCAAGTTTAATTGTTAGATATGACATTTTTTAAATGATTTCACTAGTATCAATTCTTTTTTCATGTGGCATGTAGATACTTATGTACTTTGAAGTCGTATGTGCTTAATAAGACTTAATCTAAGGGTTCCATCACAAAAGAATGACTAACATTCTACTTAAGATACCTAAATGACGTTGAAACAAGGTTAAATTGACCCCCGAGGAATCGTGACGAAACAATGACTAGGATTATAGGTCAAGTTATATTGACCGATCTATAATGGAAACAAGCACATTGCTATGTATTGTTCAACCATGACCTAGTCACAGACTATATCGGGGAACTGTTTATTGTTTAATAAATTCATTTCATCATTTATATATCAATCTAAGCTAAAGCATTAGCATTCCATGCAGGTTGCATAACCAACAAATAGGTTAATGCATAAAAAAGTGCAACCTTGTGAAAGACATGAAATACACAATGAGAAGTTTGTCGATTGGTTGAAGACATATTTATGTTTTTTTAGATTTAAAGTGAGCTTCATTTTTAATCCCAAAACATTATTATTGTATTTTAACATTGGTTAATCTAAATAGATTGGAATGTTACAAAGAATGAGTAGACCATTTCCGAAAGAACATAAGGTGCTCACCAAAGGACCTCAAAGCATAGCAAGAAGATTCACATCTATAACATTAACGGATATAAATTTCAAATTATTGAAAAGAACCATAGGTGCAAAACCCAGAATTGCAGCATGTCCATTACTGCGATGACCATGAGCTATGCAAGTAGTAAGGATAAAAATCTGGTTGTTGGAGAAATAACTTATTATAGTCGTTTAACAAACATAATAAAGTTGACATAATAAGAGAACATGAAGTTTGTATTGTTCAAGTGTGACTAGGTCAATGTCAGGGCACAAGGTAAAGGAATTAAGACTAATGAATTAGGGTTCACGTTGGTGAACTTCATGCGTTTATTGTTTATAGGCCAAGAAACAAAAGATGAACCGCACGTGTTGGCATCCCAAGCATAGTAAGTTTTCTACGTGGAATACCCAACCGACCTAAATTGGCATATAGTTGTGAAAACCAAACCTCGAGACCTATTTGATATGGGTTCTGAAGATGGATTATTAGACACTGAACCATGTGGCAATCAACAAATAATCATCAATGAAAAGGATGATAGCAACTCTGTCAATTGGGAAAGGGATGACTTGGTTAGTGCAACCGTTGATGCACCTCCTTGGTTTGTTATATGGAAGGAGCCCCTTTGCTCAATTCCACAGATGATGAAGATGGGTCAATTTAAGTTCAATGAATGTGGAATTCAGCATTTGGGTTGAATGTTTATATATAGAGAGGATTTTGGTTTCAAGTTGTAATGAATCTGAGAAAAAAATCAAGTAATAACAAAAACTACATTATCACTTTTTTGTTGATGTTTGATGTGTCACCTTATTTGATGTTTGATGTGTTAAGCGAGTATTGTAGTCTTCATGATATCATGTTTGCTTAAAATCTCTCCTTTGTACTGTTGTGATTGAATTATTAAATTCATTATGCTTATTGGAAGTGTTTATTGTTTTATTTTTAGTTTTGTATGTGACTTGGGGATTGTGCAACCTAAAGTTTGTTGATGGGGGATTCTACAACTTTTCTTGGTTCAAATACCATGCTGTAATTGATGTAGGATACCCAAGAATTAGGCAATGAGGCAAACAATGTGGTATGTGAATTCAGAAGGGCCATTTATACTAGTTTCTTTCTCCCTTTCCCTTTGGTGAAGAATGATTTTCCATGTTGACACAAACAAGTGTAGGCATGCCATTGATTTACATAATGTGTTTTTGAATTTGGTCTCTTTTTTACCACCTACTTTTTTCAACTGGATACTTTTTTGTACGTTTTTACCCCCAACACAACATGTGTTAGCCTATAAAATTCACCATAGACATTTTTCATCACAGAACATACAAAACCAATTAACATACACCTTCGTCCTTCTCCATCCTCATCTTTCACACCATACCTACACCATACCCAGTCGGCCACCTATATTCCATCCCCCCTTGTAATTTTTTTGACCCAAACCTTTAAGCACAACCCTTCATACTGCATCAAATCAACCTTTTCATGGTTTAAATTTTCAGAACTCATTACTTCACAATCCTACGGCCAGGCTTATTTGTGTGGGTTTTAATTTCTTTTGAAATGCAATCACTCTCTTACCCTCAAAAACCATACACCAGCCCTTGGATTCTTAAGCCTAAGTTGGAGATATTTAATTTCCTTGGTTATATGTTGCTGAAATCAAGCTACATACATGAGTGACTGGAGCTCAACACAATTTGAATGCCAAGTGTTTGATAAAATTCCCAAGTGAAGTTTAAGTTGATTATACAAGTGTTGAATCCTATGGGGCTAAACACTTAATTAATATTCTACTTGCAGCTAAGCATCTTATCAAGTATAGGAGTGTATCTCTATCTCTTCATAAGCCTTAGTAACCTGAGCTTCCACCCCTTACACAAATCTGATTGCAATTACACCATTCCCTTGGTAACTTGTCAGTAACCGATTGCTATCTTTTAGCCATTGTTTAAGCCATGTATGCTCCTCTTTAAATCTCTACAACCCATACTTGGCCCCACATGTGCTGCTAATACCTCATCTAACCCATTATTGCTGCTTTGCATCATCCTTCTTTATGTCTTTATATATTAAATGCTTGCTTATCTCTTAACATGAAAGCAGGTTAATAATAAGAGCATATATTTCTTTTTCCTCAGACTTTTATATATCTATGTTGTTCAAACATAAAAAGGAGGTTTGGTTTCTATATAATGAAGTACATAGCAGAAGAGGAAGAAGAATACATAAGAAGAGAATAATATTAAGTGAACATGTGCCGTAGATGTCTCCCACAAACACAATCAAGTCTTTGTTACATGATTCCATCATTGTCAATATGATCCATGGGACCATTATCCTGACTACTTGGGATCACCAGGTTAGCTAGAGTTTGGAGATGGAATACATGTAGCATACTTGATCAAAATTAAAATTCTCATATGGAAAGAAAACAATGCAGAATTGCCAGAGTTTGTAGAATACATGTAGCATAATTGATGGGTACTTTTTTGTTTTCATATTATGCTATCTAAATATGAAGAAGCTGTGACGAGAAACTTAATCTCATCTTTCAAGTTTTAACCAACATATTAAAAGAAAAAATAAAAAAACTAGACCCTTTTTTTACCTTTCAAATTCCTCTTTTCAAAACTGCAAGTGATTTATTTGGTTTCAAGAAGTGCTCCTACTCTTGAAAAGATCCTTATAAAAAAAACGCAAATGTTCCAATAAGCACCTATGAAATTGAATACGGAAGATACAAAGAATTCATTCTTATATTTGAAATAACCAGAATAAACAAATTATGAGCAGTAACCATTGAGGGGGTAACAAAGAAATTTTATAAGAAGCAAAAGAAGGAAAACTATTAAACCATTCTCTCATGTACAAAAATTTCCTATGAGCACCTTCTTTTCAAGAGAATCAACTTTGTCATTAGCTCCTAATCATGTGACTATACTTCTTTTCAAGTATGTGATTATACACATATTTTCTACTAAAAAACCAGGGTTTCACCAGGGCCCTACCAACAATTAAAAAAGTAACAATTTATTCAATAAATGGGGAGTGGTTTGTATTCAGGAAATTCACGTGTTGGTTGATGTTCTATTTTGTTGGGGATTGGCTGGTTTTGGTTTTAAGTTTAATTGGTCAATTTGTTTTGGGGTGTCTCGGAGGACGGGATCGAGGATGTAAGTGGGTTTCTAGCTTGGGTATTTTAAGTTTTAATATTTTTGTTATAGAAACATAATACAACTTGATCAACCATATATTATCACTTTTTATGCATGTGAAAATGGGATTGTTTTGTGTGGTTAATTTGTAGCACTGAAAATGGGATTGTTTTGTGTGATGGGTTATTGGAACATTAAGCACACATGAAGTGCACCAAATTAAGTAGTAGAAAATAGATAAATTTTTACAAAACTATTATAATCTGAATTTATTCTAGTCTATTGCTTAGAAAATTAAGTTTTTCTTTTGCTCTATAACATGCTAACACCTTATATGGTTCTTTTAAACCAAATATTCGGATTTTTACTATTTTTTTCAATCAAATATTCTGAATTTTTTGTTTATTTGTTGTTAAGAAAAAAAAAAAAGAATTGGTATTAATTTCTCCTTTTGATTTTGTATGATTTTCACATTGGTCATGCTTGTTTCTTTGGTTTTTCTATTTTCTTTTACTCTTATTAGTATAAATTCAGTGAAAGAAAAAAAAAGATTTAAGTATTGTTTGCTTAAACTGAAGATTGGCCATGCTTGAAGATTGGCAAATTTTATTTGTTTGAAATGGAATAAAATCATTGTTTCAGATCTTCTCAAAATTTAAATATGTTTTGATCTTCTTGAAGAGATTGAGGCGTCATGTGTGTCTGCGAGGAGAAGGGTATGGGGCCCCACAGTAAGCAGGGATGTGACTAGAATAAGGGAAGGGGAAAAACATGTAATTAATTTTATAGATGGACAGCCAATAGGTGACTTTTTAAAAAAAATTCACTTCATATTATGGACTTTTGGCCATAGATGGTCAATTGCTACCCATAAACTATCCAACATGGCATGCAGTTAAGCAAGAGCTGAAGGAGGTGGCATGGACCCGACTCTTGGTAAGTATGATTATTTCAAATTTTATATTTTCCTCATTTTTTACAAATTATTGCAATAACATGATTCTAATAATATTCTTGGACTTCAACTATGTTGTAGGAAAATTTTATTGTTCCTCCTAAAGTAAAAGGTATAGTGTTGAGCTCTATCCAGAAGAAATGGAGGGGCCATCATGCATTGAAAAAAAACCACTACAACTGCATGTCAAAATTGGATAATCCACATGTAGTGTACCTCCCTATGTGATTGAGGATCAGTGGCATTTGCTTGTTGAGTTTTGGGAATTAGAAGAATGGAATGTATGTTTCAATCTTGAAATCATTACATATTTTTTTACTTTAATAAGTTACTCATCAAATAACAATCTTTGCAGTTATAGAGGAGCAAAAGAAATAAATCAAATAGGTCCCACCAGACTCTTCCTCACATGTCAAGGATGAATAGTTTTGATAGAGTACACCACAAGGAGGTAAATTTTGTAAAATATTGTGTTTTAGTGTAATGTGTATATTTGATTGTATTTAATTCTCACTTGGTTTTACAGCATAAGAAGCATTTTGTTGAGCCTTCTCATGTAAATACGTTTATTAAAACCCATGTAAATAAATAAGGTCAGCTAATGAATAATGAAGCTGCAGATAAAATTGTAAGTATTAAGTAATTAAAATAATAATGACTTGCAATATTGTTATCTTTAATAGAAATGTTTATTACACTAACTTATTATCGCATTATTATAGCATCATATGCAGGATTTGATGGCTTCATAGGCTAAGGAGTCATAGGACTTGACCTCTCAAAATGACATGTGCTCTCAAGTCATGGGACCAGAGAGACATGGTCGGGTACGAGGGCTTGGTTTGGGTGTGACTCCAACTATGTATAGGGATCATTTTTGTCGATACATGTACGTGATGAAGAGGTGAATGTTTTGAAGATGGCTAGAACAGTTGAAGGAAAAAAAATGGGTGCATGGCGAAGCTTGTTGAAGATAGAATGAAGGGATTTGAAGAGAGAGAAGTAGCCTGGGAGTTTGAGATGGCTGAGCTTAGAAGGATGTTAGAAGCAGGTATAACATCATTTGTATTTTATAATTATCTTTTTAAAGTTTTAATCGATATTATTAAGTAGACTAATAAAATAAATTTTTTGTGCAACAAAGGAGCAATATTGATGGCTTAGCTTGTGTGTGGAGGATAAGGCTACCATTCGATACATTTTGTTACTTTTATTTTGTGATACCCATGTCACTTTTTTTTTGATACATTGTTTGTATTTTCGTAAAACTTGATTGTGTGTATTTTGATAAATTTTTATTTTATATTTTGTTATATGTATACTTTAGTTTAAGCTTTTATAAACTATATTGACTATCAAGTGACTACATAAAGTGACATGGGGATCACTTTTTATCCCCAGGAGTCCATATTATAGTCATTTTACTGTCGAAATTTTGGCAGAAATAACATATATGAATTCCAATCCATTTTATTAATAATTTAAAAAATCACAAGACAACTGCCGCTAAAACTTTTAAAAAAAAAGAACCATTAGTAGCGGTTACTGACTACCACTAATTCATTCACATGTATAATTAGCGGCAGTCAGGTAATGCCTCTAATAAATTAAGTGGCAGTTAGGGATCACTGCTAATGCCTATAATTGGGATATTTAGTGGTGGTCACTAACCGCCGCTAAAAACACATTTATTAGTAGCTAATACTGAAAATCGCCACTAAAACTGTCGCTAAAGGTATCCACTGTCAACACTTAATTTTGGCCCAGGGTCCAGAGGTTCTTTTAATAGGCAGCACCAACTCTCTAGAATAACCCTAGGCATCCTAGGAAACCAAGGTGATTAGATGACATCCCATTTTTAGGCCACTCTTGTTCTTTCCTAATTAGACATTTTAGACCCTCAATTTTTTCTAAGATCTTTGTAGAACTCACATTATTCATCTTCATATCATTCAATAGTTTTCTGAAAGGTTGTTCCGAGTTTAGTCATATCTATATTGGAAATTACCATTTTACCCCTCATCAAAAGTGGATTGTAAAATCTCATCATACAAACATCATATGATCAATCGGGTGTCACAAATGTGTCTAAAGCAGTTCATAGCCTTGAAACAGATTGTTTGATCATCAAATTCCATAGTAGTATGTTTTGGCGAATATTAACCCTTAATGTAGAATCTTTCAAAATATGATCAAAAGAAAAATCGAATGATCAATCTGACATCATAGATGTGCTCAGCATGTCCTAAAACCCTAGTATAGAGGGTTTGATTGTTCAAATTTGGTAAATCAAGTTTTAATGAATCTTGGCATTTGATTTAGAATCTTTTAAATTTTGAGCAAAATTTACATCGAATGGTCAATCTAATACCATAAATGGATCCGACATGCCTCAAAATCTTAGGGTACAAGACATGACCTTCAGAGTCCATTCTTAAGCCTTTCATCGTGTCATGACAAATTTGAACCGTTCGATCAAGCACTCTTAAGTCCCAAATCAAAATTTGGATTCCACCATGGTAACCAATGCCATTAATTTATCCAAGCTGATGGATCTAGTCAAACCCACTTAATTAGGATCAATGGGATTTTATAAGGGTGTACATCATATTATGGTGTCCCATGACACACCGAATCAATCATCCCCAAAATTAGATCTATAAAACGAGTATCTAAACAATCCTTAAATTTGGTCTATACACTAAGGCCAAACATCTTGTGATAAGAAACTTGGAGTAGGCCATGTGTCATCCTTGTCCACCTCATCGACATAATTAATCATCTTCCTTTTTAGGTTTTGTCACATGTCTAACCCAAGTCAATTCATTCTTCTCACACAATCAGCCACATCATTTCAATCATAGCCATATTATACCACACATCCTTCCATTTCAGCCCCATCCAATCTTATCTATAATTGACTCCTAATTTAACTTCAAAAGGAAAAATCTATCATCTTTGTCAGCAACCACCTTCATACCCAATCTACTTGCCAATCCACACCACATGGATCTCATTATTTGAATTTCAATCCCCATATCTCATCCATTCATCTTTTTATCATCATCATCTCAAGGGGGAACCCACCATCATCCTTTCTCTTGTCTATCCTCACAACAACCTATATTCCCTAGTTATTTTATCTATTTCTTTTATTGCTTTGATTTGATTCCATAAGAAAGCTCTCACAACTTTATTTCTCTCCAATCATACACCACTCTCTCTTCTTTTCTTCTCTCTCTCCATGCCACATCAACCACCTCTTCATTGTCTCTATCATTTTCTAGCTTAGCCCATACTTGTGTCTCATGCCTAATCAACCCAACCCTTCTTAAATTACCTACACTCACAACTCATTAATTCTTAAACCAATCAATTCCCTCAATTCTCGTGCCACTCTATTTATCTTTCTATACCAAGAAACTCACACCCAACTCTATAAATAGAAGTCATTACTCTCATATTTGGCTTATGGTAAAACCATATAGAAAATCCTCCAAAAAATCCTAAATAAGCTCTCTCTTCATTTCTGTGACGAGGAAAAATCCTAAGGCCACCGCTCTCATCATCTCTCCATCTCTCATCATGAAGCAAGAATAGAATAAATGTTAAGGGAATTGTTTGCCCAACTACAAAAAATAAAAACCGTCATACCGTGAAAACAATCAAAAGGTATTTATTCATATTTTTATTATTATTAATTTTTTTGGATTTGATCGTTATTGTATATGCTTGTATTTATTATTCTCATCTTTTATCATTATTATTTATTTGACTTGTAATTATACCTTGTAGTAACATGCTTATTAATTATTGAAGTTTGAATTTAAAATGATTATTTTTTTACTCATATTCATTGTTCAAATTGTTCAATTTTTTTCGTTGTTAATTTGTCTATTTTTTTATATCTCCAATGTGCACACATCCCTACTCATCATTTTAGTTCTCATATTTTCATTTTATTGTTCATAGTCATTATTATTACTATTTTCAAATATATGGCCTCTTATTCTTTATTATTTCTTTTTTTATCAACTCATGATGTTATTTTTTTTTTATTTTTACGCTATTGAATCATGTCATTCTTCATTTTTTAATTCACATTGATAAATCATATTATTGTATATTTTGTTTATCTCATTATTCTTATACACACTCATCTCCACACATGTGAACACTCCTCCCCTCTTGTATTATTATTTTATTCATTTTAATATCTCTCTTATCATTGTTTATTGTCTCATTGTTTGCTATTATGTTTTTACTTTCCATTTTCATTTTGTAGCCATTTGTGTAAAATTTTATTATTTTATTTTTCTTGTCTTATTATTCTTAATAAAATATGGATTTCTATTTAGCTTCTTCCCTTTATTGTTATTATTATTGCACTTTTATTTTATTTATTTCCATTCTCTTTTTTTTCTTTTTGATAGCTTGTGTATTGAATCAAAATCTCTTGTATGCTCTCTATCCCCTTTTTTTTTTGTTCAATTAGGTAACATGTTAAGTAGATGATTTTTTCTAATTAAATTTGAGTAACATGTTTTATATACAGATTTCACACACATGTTGACTAGTTAGTAGGGTAATTCACTTGCACATGCATGACACTGGTTTCCAAAAATAGAACACACTCTCTTACACACCATACATAGAAAGAAGACCCTAATTTGAACCAGTTTAAGTAGGTAACCCCATGTTCAGATGGACCATGGTGCCTAATACCTTCCCTAGTCCATAATCGAACCACTTACCCAGAATTCTGAATTTACTAGTTTGAAATGGAGTTCGACATTTTTAAAATAAGAAATAGATTTATTTTTCAAAAATAGATGTCCGGTCACATCTTTAAAAAGGCTAGTGGCGACTCTTTGTCATCATGGGTTAGGCCCATGATGAGCAGACCCTTTTTTAAGAGGTTCACCCCTCGTGCAAAAACCGAGGCCCATATCCGCGACACAAGATTTAATGGCGGTATCTTGGCCGTTGCTAATACCTTTAGTGGCGGTTGTTGACCGCCACTAAAAGATGTAATTTTTGTAGTTATTAATAGTTTTTTGAGTTGATTAAGAAAAAAATAACTACTGCTCCTATTTTGGTCTTGCCTACTTTTGAAAAATTATTTAAAGCTAAATATGATGCTTCATATGTTAGATTAGGGTTGTTCTTTCTTAAGAAGGTAAAGTAATTACTTATTATAGTGTAAAGTTGATAGATGCTCGAAAAAAGTTGTGTAACTCCAAATTTTGTTGTTCTCAAATAAACTTGAAACTCAAAGTATTCAAATTACCCAGACGTAAAGGAGCTAGTTTATTATTTTATGTGTTAGGACTTTCACTCCAAATCTCTATCAAGAAACTTACTAATTACTATTGTTTGGAACAATAAACCTCTGATTTTATAATTGTTACACAACTTGTAATCTTGAATCAAAGATACAAAGAAGTGTTCTTCTTTTTTCTTCTATAATGCTTCTCAACTTACCTAGCTACAACCATAGCTTCGAATTCTTGAGCTTGTGTCTTCTCCCTTGGGATATGTAGAGGTATGGTGGACGTGCCTTCTTCTAAATAGCAAAGTAGCATGAACTTGAAGTAGCTGATGGAGAAGGATGAGTTGAACATGAGAGAGAACTTGAGACTCCTTACTTTGACACATGAGCCAAAGAATAATGTAAAAGCTTGATTAACATGTGAAAAGCCTAGTATTAATAATGTAACGCCCCTGAACCCGAACTCGGATATGGGATCTATATGCACCTCGAATTCGGATCATTACTTTCATAATCCACTAATTCACAGTTTCAAATTACTTTAAGTCCATTAAGTCTATTTAATTCAATAGTTAGAGTTTTCTAAATCTCAGAAGCATATATCAAGTCACATAGATCACAATAGTCCAATAAATAAAAGTCGCAACAAAAAATATACTCTATCTCCAAAGAAATATCAAAACAACATAAGTTACTGGTTTACATCAAAAAGGGTGTCCTCTCACCCAGATTACACATAAGGGAAATGAATATCTACTCGTCTAAATGTATAGGCCCAACATAAGGGGTTTGGTGACTTGTCATGACTTAACCGATCAAGGAATGTCCAAAGGGACATGCCCCTTCTCCTAATCTATCATGACATGGGTCAAGGTTTTCATAATTTCTAGCTCAAACCCTTTGGTAAAATGGGCATAACTTTATCTAAAAAACTTCTTTTTGCAAACCGTTTGGAGCATTGAAAAGTAGACTCTAAAAGATTTGCATTGATATATGGATTGTACTCTAATTCACTCGGGATTGGTATTGATGTGCCCATGAAGTCACCCTAAATATGCTACTACAATAACCTTCAAATTTGACAGGTTCGATGTCAAACTTGGGTTCTACACTTCTAACTTGGTCCAAAGGGTTCCTAAACCACTCTATGGTCTATTTAAAAACATGTGAAATGATAATGTTACCCTTATGATGAAAATTTATATTTTTACCCTTTTAAGGCATTACGGGGTATTACATATAGAGTGAATGGAGACTTAGAGTCCCTCTAGGACTTTAAGTTGTTGTACGTTTTTAGCCTTGTTTGTCATTGTATCTCCTTATTTTTTAGGCATCTTGCTGATGTAAAAATCCTTCATTGGTGGTTGTAAAATCTTCATATGCATAGAGGATCCTTGACGATATGCAAATCTTGTTGTTATTCTAATCTAATCCGTTGATTTATGGGTTTGTTGAGATAGAGGAATCTAATTGCAGTCGGATTCCTTTTTGGTATAGGATTGTACTATTTCCATAACTTGTACAAAGTAAAGAGACATGTATGAGTGGGACTATTTCTATTAGATTGCTACGTATTTTAGGAGTAAAACGACTTTGGTCTCTATTCCTTGGGATGCGTGCCATAAAATATAAAGCTTACGTGTTTCTAGCCCTCATTCATCGCAATGCACTGTTCATCGTGGTGCAGTCTTCATTGCAAGCTATCTTTTACTGCAGTGTAGCTTTCATCATGAACTATTGTGATGCAATCTTCCCTCGTGAACTAAATCTCATAGTGATGTAATGACTCTTGCCTCTTTGATCGTGATGCATTGTCCATCCATCACAATGAGGATAAATTCTTACTTTCACAAATTTCCAGTGTCAACAAGTGGTCTACTTACGAGTTAAAACTATATGCAATGGTTCAAGCTTTACACCAATGGAGATACTACCTAATTTAATAGCAATTTGTCTTGTATTCAAATCACCAATCTTTATAATTTATAAATAGCAAATCTCATTTAAACCGTATGCATGGTAGATGGGCAAATTTTTTGCCATAATTTACTTTTGTCTTGAAGCATAAATCGGGGCAGCAAAATAAAGTGGTAGATGCATATATGGGTATAAAAATAGCCCAAGGCTCAATAGCCTGGCTCAACCCAAAAAACCTGGCCTGGGGCTTGGCCAATACACATATACGATCTAGACTATGCAAGCCCATATATATATATATATTTATATTCATGGATGGGCTTGGGCTGAGTTTTTGAGCCTGAGGCCTAACCTAAAAACCTGAAATGTTGGGCTATTCGGGTTGGCCTAAATATGACCTATTTGGCCCAACCTGGCCTAAATATCTCAAAAGTTGTGGCCCGGCCCTGGCCCAGCTCAAATAGATTAAAATTGAAGGACATTTATAAATGTATTTTGAATTTGAATTTTGAAGAATGACAATTAAATACCCAAATATGCCCATAATTATGGCCTCTTAACAGTCTAAAAAGGTGGGCAATTTCGACACCTAATATATTACCATTTTAAACTCCAAAATTCCTACATTCTTTATGTTCTAATGGTTATATTTAGAGGGTATTTTAGTCATTTCTGAAAAATAACCAAAGTACCCCTCTTTTTTACCAATTAACAGTCCAAAAAAGGGACATTTTCATAATTAAACATATTGTCCTTTTAAACTCTAAAAATTTTCTCATTTTAAATATTTAACGGCTATATTTAAGGGCGTTTTAGTCATTTTATGGAAAAAAGACCAAAATACCCCTAATTTTGATCATTTAACTGTTTGAAAAAGGGCTTTTTTAACCTAATTTATTCTTCTTTTCCATTCCAAAAATGCCCTCATTTTGACAATATAGCAATCACATATGAGGGGTATTTTCATCACTTTTGAAAAAATAACTAAAATACCCTCATTTATGAACGTTTTGAGGGCTTTGGGGAATGAAAAAAAAAACATTTTTCCTATAAAAACTTCATATGAGATTCTTAAGAATCACTCTTATAATTTTCCAAAACTACTCTCATACACTTTCATATATTCTCTACTCTCAAGTCTCAACTCTCATCTATAA